>JAJEOU010000961.1:145042-242249 GCA_021534815.1 Acrocephalus arundinaceus
CCTACGAAGGATCTTTCAAGTCCAACTCAAATTGAATGTGCAGATGAGAGGGAGATTAGAGAGCCACAACCTCCGGTGTATTAGCACCCTGCTTAACCAACTGAGCTGTCTTATGTAAATACTTCTGCTACAAGCTCATGTAACTCTTAATATGGGTTAAAAAAATAATTCATAAATTACAAGTGACATTTTATACTTTGTATTTGGGAAAGAAAAGAGCAAGCCTCAAACTTATTGGGCTCTTCATCTACCAATGAGGCGGCGGCGTAATTTGTTGTTCTGTTGTGGGGGGGGGAAAAGATATGAAAATAATTATAAAAACAAAACAACTGCAACACTTAACTGAAAAAAGTCACAACAACGTAAACTATCACTATCAACCTCTATTTAAACACGTTTTTTTTGACAATGCCCCACTAATTATGACTGAGCTATTTTAATTTTCTGATTGGCTGATGTGGTTAGACGGCCGTCCACAACGAATTTTTTTTTTCCAGCACATATGACCGAAATGCTGAGTGCAGTGTCCAAGACCTCTGATGTCTGCTTGTCTACTCCTTGTGTGAAACATAACTTTAAAAAATGAAAGTAATTATTAACTGCCCTCACATACTCTGCGCAAGCAGGACGATAATAATATTGTTATGCAACATGCTGTTGGTTACCAGCCCGTAGTTTACTGATTCTAGTCGGTACACCACTTGTCTGGTACGTTTGCACATACCTTTGTATTTTATCCTATTTGTTGGAAGACTTGAGAGCATCACATTTTTGACCGTGAAGATACCATCCGCCAAAAAAAAAAAAAAAAAAAAAAAAAAAAAAAAAAAAAAAATTTCCCCATACTACGGGAATAGCACTGTCGGTCAGCACATGTAGGGCCCAGACACTAGAACGACGAACCATGAAACCACTGGGGACCTTCCTGTCAAATCTCCTTGTGTTGACCAGTTCGAGCCTTCGCTTGTGTGCTGCACTGGATTATGGTACTATCTGGGTGTAGCAAACTCAAAAAGAGGAAGGCCCACTTGGAGCACGGGAATGGACAAACTGGGATATGCATGGGAATGTGAACACTTAGGGCCAGCATTTCTGGAGGCGTGATATGGACAACTGGGTGCACTGGGATTTCAGAGCACTGGGTCCATCAGGACTACTGGGTCAGCACTGGGAGCACTGGGAGCACTGGGACGAGTGTGGACACTGGGAATGCCATGGGGATTATTGGACAACTGGTCCTGGTAAATAGCACTGGTAAAATGGACTACTGGGGGAGCTGGCAGGTGACACAAACCCCGCGCGGGGTGGCTCAGGCCTGTCCCCTCGCCCCATTGTCACCGTGTCCCCGCAGACACGGAGGGCTGTGACCACAACTGGCACAAGTTCCAGGGTCACTGCTACCGCTACTTCCCCCGCCGGCGCTCCTGGGAGGACGCGGAGCGCGACTGCCGGCGCCGCGCCGGGCACCTGACCAGCATCCACTCGCCCGAGGAGCACAGCTTCATCAGCGGTGTGTTTAGTGTCCCCAAATGTCCCCTCCTTGTCCCCGGGGTGTCCCCAAATATCCCCTACTTCCCCCCGGGGTGTCCCCTAATGTCCCCTCCCTGTCCTCGGGGTGTCCCCAAATGTCCCCTACTTACCTCCCGGGGTGTCCCCAAATGTCCCCTCCTTGTCCCCGGGGGTGTCCCCAAATGTCCCCTCTCTGCCCCTGGGGTGTCCCCAAATGTCCCCTCCTTGTCCCCGGGGTGTCCCCAAATGTCCCTCCCTCCCCTCGGGGTGTGCTTCATCGGCGGTGCGTTTAGTGTCCCCTAATGTCCCCTCCTTGTCCCCGGGGTGTCCCCAAATGTTCCCTACTTCCCCCCGGGGTGTCCCCAAATGTCCCCTCCCTCCCTCCCCCCGGGGTGCTCCTCATCCATCAATGGTGGGTTGGGGGTACCCCAAATGTCCCCTCCCTGCCCCCGGAGTGTCCCCAAATGTCCCCTCCTTCCCCTGGGTGTCCCCAAATGTCCCCTCCTTGTCCCCGGGGTGTCCCCAAATGTCCCCTCCCTGCCCCCGGGGTGTCCCCAAATGTCCCCTCCCTGCCCCTGGGGTGCTGCTGCTTCTGGCTCGGGGCTTCAGACGATTTTTAACAAACATCTCCGGGGTTATCAGCCCCAAACCCCAAGAACCGAGAATCCTCCTCCGACCCTCCTCCGCTTCTCCCCGCAGGTTTCGGCCACGAGAACACCTGGATCGGCCTCAACGACCGCATCGTGGAGCAGGACTTCCATGGACCGACAACACCGGCTTGGTGAGGGTTTGGGGCTCAAAGGGGGGCTCAAAGGGGGGTTCGGGGGGCGGGAGGGGTGCCGGGGGTGTCACCGCTCTGGTGGCCCCGCAGCAATACGAGAACTGGCGGGAGAACCAGCCCGACAACTTCTTCGCGGGCGGCGAGGACTGCGTGGTGCTGGTGTCGCACGAGATCGGCAAGTGGAACGACGTGCCCTGCAACTACAACCTGCCCTACATCTGCAAGAAGGGCACAGGTAGGGCTGGCGCGGCCCGGCACGGCCCGGCACGGCCCGGCACGGCCTGGCACGGCCCGGCACGGCCCGGCACGGCCCGGCACGGCCCGGCACGGCTTGGCACAGCCTGGCACGGCCCGGCACGGCCTGGCACAGCCTCATCCCGCAGCGTCTGGTGTTACTGTCACTGTCCCACAAGGACTCAGGACTTGTCCCCATCCTGCAGCCCCTGGCATCCCTGTCCCCATCCCACAGGTCCTGGTGTCCCTGTCCCCATCCCACAGGTCCTGGTGTCCCTGTCCCTGTCCCACAGGTCCTGGTGTCCCCACCCCGCAGGTCCCGGTGTCCCTGTCCCCATCCCACAGGTCCTGGTGTCCCTGTCCCCATCCCACAGGTCCCCGTGTCCCTGCCACTGTCCCACAGGTCCCGGTGTCCCCACCCCGCAGGTCCCGGTGTCCCTGTCCCTGTTCTGCAGGCCCAGTGTCCCTGTCCCCATCCCACAGTCCCTGGTGTCCTGGACTGGTGTCCCTTGTCCCCTCCCAGTAACTCCCAGTAACTCCCAGTAACTCCCAGTACCAGGGGAGTGACAAAGCTCTTCCTCTCCGATTTTTGCAGCCGCAGCAGGGTGGGGACATCCCAGCAATGGTGGGGACATCCCAGCAATGGTGGGGACATCCCAGCAATGCTTTGGGTGAATCCAGAGCGGTTTTATCCCAATTTTTATCCCTTTGGGAAGTGATTTTTGCACCTCGCAGCCGTAGTGGGGTGGGGACAGCCCAGCAGGACTTTGGGTGAATCCAGAGAGTTTTTATCCCAATTTTTATTCCCATTGGGGAATGATTTTTGCACCTCGGAGCTGCAGAAGGTTGGGGACATCCCAGCAGGACTTTGGGTGAATCCAGAGCGTTTTTATCCCAAATTTTACCCCTTTTTTTTTATCCCCCCCCCCAGTGCTGTGCGGGCCCCCCCCGGAGGTGCCCAACGCCTTCCCGGTGGGGAAGAGGAGGGACAAGTACAACATCCACTCCAGCGTGCGCTACCAGTGCCACCAGGGCTTCACCCAGCGCCACCTGCCCACCATCCGCTGCCACAGCAGCGGCAAATGGGAGCGGCCCAAAATCCTCTGCACAAAACGTGAGTGGGGATGGGTCTGGGGGCTCGTTTGGGGATCTGGGGACTCGTCTGGGGACTCATTTGGGGATTTGGGGACTCACTCGGGGATTTGGGGACTCGTTTGGGGACTCACTCGGGGATTTGGGGACTCGGGGACTTGTGAACTCAAGGTTATGGGGACTCAGGGATTTTATTTGGGGACTCATTTGGGGACTCATTTGGGGACTCAGGGATTTGGGCCATCATTTGGGGACTCATCTGGGGACTGGGGGACTCATTTGGGACTCAGGGCTTTGGGGACTCGGGATTTGGGGACTCAGGATTTGGGGACTGGGGGCCTTGAGGACTTGGGGATTTGGGGGAAGAGAGGGGCTGAGGAGGGGGTCAGAACTGTGACCTGACCCTTCACCTTGCCCCGAAATCATCTGGCACAAAATATTAGTGGGGGACTCGGGGACTCAGGGATTTGGGGCTCGGGGACTCAGGGATATGGGGACTCGGGGACTTGGGGACTCATTTGGGGACTTGGGGACCCATTTGGGGACAGAGGGGGCTGATGAGGGAGTCAAAACCCCTGACCTGACCCCCCACCAGGCCCCAAATCCTCTGCACAAAACGTTAGTGGGGGACTCGGGGACTCTGGGGTACGGGGACTCGGGATTTGGGGACTCTGGGGTACGGGGACTCGGGATTTGGGGACTCACTTGGGGATTCGGGGACTCGGGATTTGGGGACTCTGGGGTACGGGGACTCGGGATTCGGGGACTTGAGGACTCGGGGATCTGGGGACCCAGGGATTTGGGGGGAAAGGGGCCGATGGGGGGCTCAGGACCCCTGCCCTGACCCCCCACCCCGCCCCGCCGTGCCCCCCGTTAGCCAGGCGGTCTCACCGAGCGCGGCGGCACCGGCGGCACCGGCACAGCCACCCGCACCACCCGCACCACCAGCACAAACCCCGCAAGGAGCGGCGAAAACACCGCCAGCACCTCCGGCTGGACTGGATGGAGGAGGGCCACTACTTCTAGGGCCGGGCCAGCACAAAGGGGGGGTCGTGGCCGTGTCCCCCCCGCCCCGCCCCAACCCCGCTCTCGCCCCCTCTTTTTTAACCCCTTTTTTGGCTTTAGCTCCTTTAGGATGCCCGGCCCCGTAGGGAATAGGATCCGGAGGGGGCGGCTGCGTCCCCAGCGCCCCTCCCTGCATGTCCCACGCTCAGCGCCCCCGGCCCGGGCTGGAGCCCCCAGCCCCTCCCAGGGACCCCCCCGCTCAAACCGGGCTCTGTCCCTGTCCCCAAATGTCCCACCTGGGGTGGCTCTGGTGCTTTTTTAGCAGCGCCCCCATTCCCTACCCCAGCACCCCGGGGGTCCCCGCGGCCGGTGTGGGTGGGCTGGGGACGCGCTCGGTTTGGGGGTGCTCGGTTGGGTTTTTTTGTCCCTTTTCCGTTCGTTTCGGGTCCCCGTTGGAGTTGGTGTGTGCGCGTGTGTGCGCGTGTGCGCGTGTGCGCGTGTGTGCGTGTGTGCGTGTGTGCGTGTGTGTGCGTGTGTGTGCGTGTGTGCGTGTGTGAGTGTGTGAGTGTGAGTGTGCGTGTGCGTGTGAGTGCGTGTGTGTATGTGTGTGTGTGTGAGTGTGTGAGTGTGAGTGTGCGTGTGTGTGTGTGCGTGTGTGTGCGTGTGTGTGTGTGTGTGTGTGAGTGTGTGCGTGTGTGTGTGTGCGTGTGTGTGCGTGTGTGTGTCTGTGCGTGTGTGCGTGTGTGCGTGTGTGCGTGTGTGTGAGTGCGTGTGTGTGTGTGTGTGCATGTATGTGTGTGTGTGTGCGTGTGTGCGTGTGCGGCGCTTTCCCATCTCCGCTGTTCTGTGACCGCCGTGTGTGCCCGGCCCCGCCCCGGCCCCGCCCCGGCCCCGCCCCGGCCCCGCCCCGTTTCGGACTCTGCCTTTCTGTACTGCTGGACATTTTAATAAATTTTTTTAACAGTTGAGCCGCTCCCCTCGTCCTTTCCTGGGGGCTTTGGGATGTGTCAAATCCAACCCCGATAAATCCACCTGGGATCTAATCCCGATAAATCCACCTGGGATCTAATCCTGATAAATCCACCTTGGATCCAACCCCAATAAATCCACCTGGGATCCAATCCCGATAAATCCACCTGGGATCTAATCCTGATAAATCCACCTTGGATCCAATCCCAATAAATCCACCTTGGATCCAACCCCAATAAATCCACCTGGGATCCAATCCCGATAAATCCACCTGGGATCTAATCCTGATAAATCCACCTTGGATCCAACCCCAATAAATCCAAGGATGCTCCCGGGACCCCAAGGACACAGCGGGCTCAGCTCTCCAAAGCGGCCGAAGCTTTTATTTATTTATTTTATTTTATTTTATTTTATTTTATTTCATCTACGCCCAGGGCTGCCAAAGCCTGCGGCCGGTGCCCGGCTGGGGTGGGCACCGCCCCCGCTGCCCCCCCGGCCCCTCCTCAGCCCAGCCCAGCTGCCCCCGGGGGGCTGCGGGACCCCCGCCCACCCCGGGGCTGCCGGGGCACCGAACCAAACCCGCCCCCCCAACCCTGACCCAGCGCCACGGGGATTTGGGGCAGGGAGGGGGGAAAGCCTGGGGCACCTCCCGAGGAGGAGGAGGAGGATGGGGATGAGGATGAGGATGGGGATGAGGATGAGGATGGGGATGGGGATGGGGATGAGGATGAGGATGAGGAGGATGATGGGGATGAGGATGAGGATGAGGATGAGGATGAGGAGGATGATGGGGATGAGGATGAGGATGGGGAGGAGGAGGAGGATGGGGATGAGGATGGGGATGAGGGTGAGGATGAGGATGAGGATGAGGGTGAGTGTGGGCCTGACATTTCTGGGTCTGAGAGATTTTCAGCCTGCTGGCAGCTGCTCTTTTCCCAAGGGAAAATTTCTCAACAAGGTTTCTTCTCAAAACAATCTTGTAAAAACAACTCTCCTTTCTCCAAACAACCATGGCAAACAAACAATTATCCTTTCTCCAAACAATCTTCCCCAGGTGCTGTTTTGCTGTTTCTCCAGTTTAACCAGTGGGATCAGAGAGGGGTCGTTCCCATTCACCAATCACGTTCAGTCTGTATCAGAACACCTCATAAAAAGCAGCAAGAATTGGGCAAAAAAGCTTTTTCTGTGCTCTTTGCCTTCGGAAATATTTGGAGTCTCTCATCCTCCTTTTGTGTCCTACAATGACAGATGGGATGAGGATGAGGATGGGGATGAGGATGGGGATGAGGATGGGGATGGGGATGAGGATGGGGATGAGGATGGGGATGAGGATGAAGATGAGGATGAGGACGAGGACAAGGATGAGGATGAGGATGGGGATGGGGATGGAGATGAGGATGAGGATGGGGATGGGGATGAGGATGAAGATGAGGATGAGGACGAGGACAAGGATGAGGATGAGGATGAGGATGAGGATGAGGATGAGGATGAGGATGGAGATGAGGATGAGGACAAGGATGAGGATGAGGATGAAGACGAGGATGAGGATGAGGACGAGGACGAGGATGGAGATGAGGATGAAGACGAGGATGAGGATGATGATGAGGAGGAGGGCCGGGGCTCCTGTAGCGCATGCAAACAGGCGCGTGGAGAAGCGAGAGCTGCGCGGAGCGGGGAGCCAGCCCCGGATCCATCACGGCGGGCGGGGCACGCAGGGCTCCCCAACCCTTCCCGCCGGCCTCAGTGTCCCCAAAGCGCCACCCAGGGCTCCGCTGCCACCTCTCCATGCCGAGGCAGGGCCGCCCGCGCGGGGGCGATCGGGTGGGTGTAACCGAGAAGAGACCCCCGGAGCGCCGCCCACCCTCACACGCGTTTGGGGAGCCCCCCGCCCGCCCCCGGGGCGCTCCCCCCGGCCTTTTTGAAGCAGTAGACCCCGAAGAGTTTGTACTTCTTGTCGGGGAAGCCCAGGTTGCGCACGCCGGGCTCGCGGCCGCCGCAGCGCGCGCGGGGGTTGACGATGGGGTAGCGGATGGAGCCGTCCTCCAGCCAGCCGGCCTCGCAGCGGTCCAGCAGCTGGATCTTCCAGGCCGCGTACAGCTGGCCCACCTTGGCCACGGCCGCGCCGTTGTTCTTGCAGGCCTGCACCGCCTCGGGGTAGCTGAGCTTGCGGAAGGTTTTCAGGAAGTAAACTTTGCCTGGGAAAACGGGGTGGAGGTGTTGGGGTGTCCTGGACCCTGAGCGGTGGCGGGGAGCGGTGAGGGGTGCAATGGAGCCCCCCCAAACTTTCCCTTTTTGGGGCTAGAGGTGACGCATGGAAACTCTGTGGAACCCCAAAAATGTTTTGGGGACGATGGAGTTGAGGGGCACCAGCCCTGTGGAGCCCCCTCCACACTTTTGGGGCTGGAGGTGATGGATGGGAGCTCCGTGGAGCCCCCAAACACATTTTTGGGGCTGGAGGTGATGGATGGGAGTTCTGTGGGGACCCCAAACACATTTTTGGGGATGGAGGTGATGGATGGGAGCTCCGTGGAGACCCCAAACACATTTTTGGGGATGGAGGTGATGGATGGGGCTCCGTGGAACCCCAAAAACGTTTGAGGTCTTGGAGAAGTGGAGGGGCACCGCCTCGGGGTAGCTGAGCTTGCGGAAGGTTTTCAGGAAGAAAATTTTGCCTGGGAAAACGAGGGTGGAGGTGTTGGGGTGTCCTGGATCCTGAGCGGTGGCGGGGAGGGGTGAGGGGTGCAATGGAGGCACCCCCATATTCCCTGCAATCCTTGGGAATTTTGGGATCTTATTCCCTGTAAAATCCTTGGGAACCTTAGCAATGCTATTCCCTGCAATCCCAAGGAATCCCTGGGAATTTCAGGATTTCATTCCCCACAACCCCAAGGACCCTGGGAATTTCGGGATTTCATTCCCCTCCATCCCAAGGCCTCTGGGAATTTCGGGATTTCACTCCCCACCACCCCAAGGCCTCAGGGAATTTCAGGATTTGATTCCCCTCCATCCCAAGGAATCCCTGGGGATTTCAGGATTTCACTCCCCACCACCCCGAGGCCTCAGGGAATTTCGGGATTTCACTCCCCACAACCCCAAGGACCCTGGGAATTTCGGGATTTCACCCCCCACCACCCCGAGGCCTCAGGGAATTTCGGGATTTCACCCCCCACCACCCCGAGGCCTCAGGGAATTTCGGGATTTCACCCCCCACCACCCCGAGGCCTCAGCCCCCCAGCGCTCACCGTTGAGGTTGGAGGTGAAGCAGAAGGCGTCGTAGCGCTCGCTCTCCTTGTGCCGGTAGCCGTAGCTGCGGACGCCCACGGGCGTGTCCTTGCGGCCGCACTCCTCGCGGGGCCGGGAGATCGGGTACTGCACGGAGCCGTCCTGCAGCCAGCCCGCGTTGCACCAGTCCATGCCCTCCAGCCAGGCCTGGTGCAGCTGCTCGTGCGAGGCCAGGATCCCGTCCTGCTCCCGGCACGCCCGCTCGGCCTCGTGGAAGTTCAGGGTGTAGCGGCCCAGGCGAGGGTGGTACGGGAAAATCACCCCTGGAACGGGAGGGGGTTTGGGGGGGGTTGGGAGATGCAGGTTTGGGGTGGCAGAGAACCCCAAACTCCAGGAGATTCTGATCTAGAGTTTGGGAAAACATGAACTGTTGGTGGGAGAATCGCCTGGAAAATCCCACTCATCGTCACTCTGCAAGGAGTTTTGGGAGATTCAGGATTTGGGATGGCAGAGGACCCCAAACTCCAGGAGATTCTGCTCTGGGATTTGGGAAATGGGAATTGTGGGTGGGAGATTTTCCTGGAAAATCTGGCTCCTCATCATTCTGCAAGTTTTGGAAGATGCAGGTTTGGGGTGGCAGGGAACCCCAAACTCCAGGAGATTCTGATCTGGGATTTGGGAAATGGGAATTGTGGGCAGGAGAATCGCCTGGAAAATCCTGATGGTCATCTTTCTGCAAGGAGTTTTGGGAGATTCAGGATCTGGGATCATAGGGAAGGCTGAATTCCAGGAGATTCTGCGCTGGGATTTGGGAAAATGGAAATTCTGCACGTTGGGAGAATTGCCTGGAAAATTTCTCTCGTCATCCCTCTGCAAGGAGTTTTGGGAGATGCAGGTTTGGGATGGCAGGGAACCCCAAACTCCAGGAGATTCTGCTCTGGGATTTGGGAAAATGGGAATTGTGGGTGGGAGATTTTCCTGGAAAATCTGGCTCCTCATCATTCTGCAAGGAGTTTTGGGAGATCCAGGTTTGGGACTGAATTCCAGGAGATTCTGCTCTGGGATTTGGGAAAATGGGAATTCTGCACATTGGCAGAGTGGCCTGGAAAATCTCTCTCACTATTCCTCCCCAAGGAGTTTTGGAGATCAAGGTTTTGGGCTGAACTCCAGGAGGTTCTGATTTAGGATTTGGGAAAATGGGAATTCTGCACGTTGGAGAATGGCCTGGAAACTCTCATTATCCCTCTGCGAGGAATTTTGGGAGACTGAGGTTCTGGGCTGAATTCCAGGAGATTCTGCTCTAGGATTTGGGAAAACATGAATTGTGGCTGGGAGAATGGCCTGGAAAATCTCCCTCATTATTCCTCTGCAAGGAGGTTTGGGAGATGCAGGATTTGGGCTGAACTCCAGGAGTTTCTGCTCTGGGATTTGGGAAAATGGGGGTTGTGGGTAGGAGAATGGCCTGGAAAATCCTGCTGGTCATCCCTCTGCAAGGAGGTTTGGGAGATGCAGGGTTTGGGCTGAATTCCAGGAGATTCTGTTCTAGGATTTGGGAAAATTCTGCACGTTGGGAGAATCTCCTGGAAAATCTCTCATCATCCCTCTGCAAGGAGGTTTGGGAGATCCAGGGTTTGGGATGGTAGGGAAGGCTGAATTCTGGAAGATTCTAAACCCCTAAAAAAAAAAACATTTTCCCACTCTGCCACCTCCCGAGCCCCTAAAAATTCCATTTTCCCACTGCCACACCCCTGTCCCCTGGAGTTTTCCAAGCCCTCACCCCCTGATTTTTTGTGCCACCACCACAAACCCTCCCCAGCAACAAAACCCCACAAACCCTGGGCAGGACCCATGAAAATCCCGGGAATGTCACCCCAGGGGGAAAAATCCCAGGAGTGCCACCCCTAGGGGGAAAATCCCGGGAATGTCACTCCTGGGAGGGAAAATCCTGGAAATGTCAATCCTGGGGGGAAAAGTCCTGGGAATGACACCCCTAGGGGAAAAATTCCCAGGAGTGTCACCCCTGGGGAAAAATCCTGGAAATGTCACCCCTGAGGGGAAAATCCCGGGAATGTCACCCCCCAGGGGGAAAATCCCGGGAATGTCACCTCTGGGGGGAAAAGTCCTGGGAATGTCACCCCTGGGGAAAAAATCCTGGAAATGTCACCCCCAGGGGGAACAATCCCAGGAGTGTCACCCTGGGAGTGAAAATCCCAGGAATGTCACCCCCAAGGAGAAAGATCCCAGGAATGCCCCCCCAGGGGGAAACTCCCGGGACTGCCGCCCCCAGAGGAACCCCCCGAGCCACCTTCCAGGTCCAGCTTGACCACGCCGGTGTCGTCCTCGAGCTCGTTGGTGACCTCGCACTCGTAGCGGCCGTAGTCCTGCAGGGTGACGTTGCGGATGATGAGGGACGCGTCGCCCACGCCGTCCTCCTGCAGGGCCGTGCGGCCGCGGTAGGGCCCGAAGGCGCGGCGGGCCTTGCCCAGCGCCACGAACACGTCCACGAAGGCCATGGGCTCCGTCACTTTGGTCCACTTGAGGCGGATCTCGGCCGGGTCGTGCGCGGAGACGTCGTAGTGGTAGCGGCAGGGCAGGATGATGGTGCCACCGCGGTGCGTCACCACCTTGCCCGGGGCCGTCTGCACCACCACGGTGTCGCTGTCACCTTCTGCGGGGGGACATGGGGGTCACGGGGGGGACACGGGGGTCACAGGGGGGACAGAGGGGACACTGGGGTCAGGGAGGGACCACGGTGTCGCTGTCACCTTCTGTGGGGGACATGGGGGACACGGGGGGGACAGAGGGGACACTGGGGTCAGGGAGGGACCATGGTGTCGCTGTCACCTTCTGCGGGGGGACACGGGGGACACGGGGGGGGACAGAGAGGGACATCGGGTTCATAGAGAGACCACGGCGCCGCTGTCACCCTCTGCAGGGGGACAGAGGGGACACGGGGGTCAGGGGGTCAGGGAGAGACCACGGTGTCGCTGTCACCCTCTGTGGGTGGGACATGGGGTCACAGGGGGACACGGGGGTCATAGAGAGACCACGGCGCCGCTGTCACCTTCTGTGGGGGGACATGGGGGACACGGGGGGGGACAGAGGGGACACTGGGGTCAGGGAGGGACCACGGTGTCGCTGTCACCTTCTGTGGGAGGGACATGGGGTCACGGGGGGACACCGGGGACAGGGAGGGACACCGGGATCATGGGGGGACACCGGGGTCAGGGAGGGACCTGGGACCTGCAGGAGCCGCCACCACCCCAGGGCTGGCCCGGGGAAAGGTCCAAACTGGCAAAGTGGGGTGGGAGAATTTCTTGGGTTGAGTTCTCCTCTTTTGGGGGCAAAGCAGGATGGGGATTTTGGGGGGAATTCTCCTCTTCTGGGGGCAAAGCAGGATGGGGATGTGGGGTCGCACTTTGGGGGCAATTCCCCCCTTTTTTATGGGACTTTTCCAACCCCGAGGAGAGCTCGGGACAACCGAGAGCCCGGGGGGGCACGGGGGGGGCCCGGGGGGGCACCAGAGCCGTGATGGGATCAAACCCAACCCCCAACAGCCCCAGGCGGCTCCCCCGACCCCAACCCCAAATTCCAGCCCCGCCCCGGCCCCACCCCGGCCCCACCCCGGCCCCGGTCCCGCCCCGGCCCCGCCCCGGCCCCGCCCCCTTACCCATCACGTGCACCACTTTCTTCCTGCCGCGGGCCGGGGGCGGCGCCTCGGGGGCCGCCAGAGCCACCAGGAGCAGCAGCGCCGCGGCCCAGGGGACCCGGGGACGCATCTGGGGGGGACAGCGGAGCCATCGGCACCCCAAAAACCGCCCAGGGGCACGGGAACCCCTGGGGCACAGCCCGAGGGTGGCGGTGCCCTCTGTCACCCACCGTGTGTCACCCACCGTGTGTCACCCACCGTGTGTCACCCACCCTGTGTCACTCACCCTGTGCCAGCACCCTCTGTCACTCATCCTGTCACCCACCCTGTGTCACCCACCCTGTGCCCAGGTGGGGCCCCCCAGCCCCGCAGGGATCCCTGGCTCTGAGCTGCCAGGAGTTTTGGGGGATTCAGGTTTTGGGACCGCAGGGAACCCCAAACTCCAGGGGATTCAGCTCTGGGATTTGGGAGCATCGGTGGCGCCCGTGTGGGGTCCAGCCGAGCCCTGGCACCCCCAAACTGGGACCTCCGAGCTCCCAAAAAAGCGAATTCCCCCTTTCCCACTGCCAAACTGCCCCCTTGAACCCCCAAAAAAATCTTTTCCCTCTTTTCTCATCCCCAAACTGCACCCCCGAACCCCTAAAAAATTACCCCGATTTCCCCCTGCCGTGCCCCGTCCCCGCTGCTTTCCGAGCCCCAGCCACCCCCAAACTGCGCCCCCGAACCCGTAAAAATCCATTTCCCCCCCCGGAGCCCCTCTGGCTTTCCAGGCGGGCCGAGGTCTCACGGCAGCCGCAGCGACGCTCCCGGGTTATTCACGGCACCGAACCGAGGGCACGGACCGGGCCCGAGAGACCCGAGACCCCCAGCCCTGCCCGAGACCCCCCCGGCCCGAGCCCCCCCGGCCGCGCCCCCTGCCCAGGGACAGCGCGGAGCGGCCTCGCCCTCCCCGGGGGCTGCGGGGCTGAGCCCGGCGGGTTTGGGGTGCCCCGGATGCCAGCCCGGCTCCGGGCAGAGGGATTGGGGCAGGGGGAGCGCGGCCGGGGGGTCCCGGTGCTCGATCGGGGGCTGGGGGCGGTGGGCAGCCCCCCCGGGGGTCCCGGTGCCGGTCCGGGGGTTCGGGGTCGGCTGGAGGGGCACAAAAAGAGGGGCAGCGCCCCCCGGGGGTCCCGGTGCCGTGTCCGGGGTCTGGGGGCGGCCCGCAGCTCCCCCGGGGGTCCCGGTGCCGGTCAGCGCGGCAGGAGCCGCTCGGTCCCTCCCGGTACCGGCCCCGGGCTCAGAGCGAGCCGGGGCCGCCCCGGTGCCCGGTGCGGGGCAGGGGCAGCGGGACGCCCCCCGCCCGGGGGTCCCGGTGCGCGGTGCGGGGCTGGGGGAGCGGTAAAACCCCCCCCGGGGGTCCCGGTGCCCGGTGCGGGGCAGGGGGAGCGGGGCAGCCCCGGTACCGGCCGGGCCGGCGGCTGCGGCGGCGCTCGGCGGGCCCGGCGCGGTGTTGCAGTGCGGGACACTGCGGCGGCGGCCCCGGGGCTGCGGGACTCCGGTGCCCGGGCGGGGACAGCGCAACCCCCGGTGCCGTCACCGCCCCCAGCCGGCGACCCCAGCCCCGCCGCCCTCCCGGTACCGGGGGTCCCGTCCCGGTGCCCCGCGGCGAGGGAGCGGCGGCCGCAGCTCCGCACTCACCGTGTGCCCGCCGGTGCGGCCGGTGCCGCCTCCGGTAGCGCCTCCGGTACCTCCGGGGGCTCCGCCGGTGCTGCCGGTGCGGCTCCGCGCAGGGGGCGACACCGGGAGCTCGGCCCGGCCCTGCCCCGGTTCCCGGCGCTGCGCAGGGCCGGCCGCTCGCCAAGGTCACCCGGTGTCCCCCGGAGCCTCCGGTACCGCCGGGACCCCCCGGGATGCGGGTGGGGAAGGCGCGGGCGGGAGCGGTCGGGGCCGGTAAATCCCGGTAAATCCCGGCCGCGGGCACCGCAAGGGCGGCTGAGCCCGCACAGCGCCGGCCGGGCACCCCGCCGGGAGGTGGCACCCCAAAAACTCCGGTACCACCCCAAAAACTCCGGTACCACCCCCTGCGGTGTGCCCGCCCCCCAAAAACTCCGGTACCACCCCAAAAACCTCGGGTACCACCCCCTGCGGTGTTCCCACCCCCCAAAAACGCCTGTACCACCCAAAAACTCGGGTACCACCCCAAAAAATCCGGTACCGCCCCCTGTCGTGTTCCCACCCCCCAAAACTCCGGTACCACCCAAAAACTCCGGTACTGCCCCAGAAACCCCGGGACCACCCCAAAAACTCCGGTACCACCCCAAAAACTCCGGTACCACCCCTGTCGTGTGCCCACCCCCCCAAAATCCCACCCCCATCCCCCCGAGCCCTCCCCCTCCCGCACCCCCGCCCACCCGCGGGCACCCAGCGGGACCCCCGGCCCGGCCCCCCCAGCCCCACAAAGGGCGCGGGGGTGACCCCCGATCCCGGGGGTGCTGCAGGGACAATCCCGGGGGTGCTGCGGGGGCGATCCCCGGTCCCGGGGTGCGGGGGCGATCCCGGGGTCCCTGCCTGGCCCCGGGGGTCCTCGCCGGGCACAGCGGGACTCGGCTGGCAGCGAGCCACGGATCCTTTATTTGGTGACCGGAGTCCCCCTGGCGCTGTCCCCACCCCTGAGCCCTCCCAGCACCGTCTGGGGCACCGGGAGCCACCGGGAGCCACCGGGAGCCACCGGGAGCCATCAGGAGCCCCGGGGATCCACTGGAATCCGCTGGGATGCACCGGGAGCCGCGATGTCCCCGCAGAGCATCCCGAGGTCCTCACAGCTTCTGGGGGACCGGAGCGTCCCTGGGGACACCTCTGGGGACATCGTTGGGGACACCTTTGGGGACACTTCTGGGGACACCCTGGGGACATTTCTGATCCCAGTGCTCGGAGCGGGGCGAGAGGCATCGGGTGAAATCCCCCGGGATGGGGACAGCGGGATCCGGGGTGGGGACAGAAAGCCCCGGGGTGGTGACAGCAGTCCCAGGGAGGTGACAGCGACCCCGGGGAGGTGACAGCGACCCCGGGGAGGTGACAGCAGCCCCAGGGAGGTGACAGCAGCCCCGGGGAGGTGACAGCAGCCCCGGGGAGGTGACAGCGGCCCCGGGGAGGTGACAGCAGCCCCAGGGAGGTGACAGCGGCCCCAGGGAGGTGACAGCAGCCCCGGGGGACAGGCAGGACCGTCACTGGTCCTTTTTGGCCCGGGCCAGGCCCGGGCCGGCGCGGGGCAGGAAGAAGGCCGGGGAGCGCAGGCAGCGCAGCGCCAGCAGCTGCGGGCACAGCGCGAACAGAGCGTTGGACACCAGGAACGGCCCCAGAGCCTCGTCCGGGGTCTGGTACGGGAACGGCGTCCGGGAGTGCAGCGAGGAGCACAGGTGGGAGAACTGAGCCTGGGGACGGCCGGGGTGAGGCGGGAGCGGCCCCCGAGGGGAAAAGCCCCGGTCATAAAGGGTGCAAACCCCGATCCCAAAGGGTGCAAATTCCTGGCCCTAAAAGGTGCAAACCCCCGGCCCTAAAAGGTGCAAACTCCCTGCCCTAAAGGATACAAACTCCCTGCCCTAAAGAGGGCAAACCCCGGCCCCAAAAGGCAAAAAGCCCCGGCCCTAAAAGGCAACAAAAGCCCCGGTCCCAAAGAGTGCAAACCCCCAGCCCTAAAATGTGCAGAATCCCGGCCCCAAAGGGTGCAAACCCCCGGCCGTAAATGGTGCAAACCCCCGGCCCTAAAGGGATTTTTCATCCTATCTCCAGCCCTGCTCTGTCCCCATCCCGTTTGTGTCCCACTGACCCCAAATCCTCCGGGATTTTGGAGCCTCCCGGATGGAATTTTTCCCCCAAACCCCAGGGTTCCCCCCAAACCCCGGGATCCCCCCAAACCCCGGGGTTCCCCACCTGCGCCACGGCCCCGGCGCACACCAGGCTGCAGTCGGGCAGGCGGGAGCAGCCGGGCAGCGCCAGCCCCGGGATGGCGAAGAGGAGAAAGGGCAGGAGGTAAAACAGGAACAGCAGCATCTGGGGGGACAGCGGGGACACTGCGGGGACACCGCGGGGACACCGCGGGGACAGCGACACGGGCACCCCGGGGACAGCGGGGACACTGCGGGGACACCGGGGGCACCCCGGGGACACTGGGGGCACCCCGGGGACAGCGACACGGGCACCCCGGGGACAGCAGGGACACCCCGGGGACACTGCGGGGACACTGCGGGGACACCCCGGGGACACTGGGGGCACCCCGGGGACAGCGACACGGGCACCCCGGGGACAGCAGGGACACCCCGGGGACACTGCGGGGACACCGGGGGCACCCCGGGGACACTGGGGGCACCCCGGGGACAGCGACACGGGCACCCCGGGGACAGCGGGGACACTGCGGGGACACCGCGGGGACACTGGGGGCACCCCGGGGACAGCGGGGACACCCCGGGGACACCGCGGGGACACTAGGGGCACCCCGGGGACAGTGACACGGGCACCCTGGGGACAGCGGGGACACTGCGGGGACACCGCGGGGACAGCGACACGGGCACCCCGGGAACAGCGACACGGGCACCCTGGGGACAGCGGGGACACCCCGGGGACACCGCGGGGACACTGACACGGGCACCCTGGGGACAGCGGGGACACTGCGGGGACACCGAAGGCACCCTGGGGACACTGGGGGCACCCCCGGGACACTGCAGGGACACTGAGGACACCCCGGGGACAGCGGGGACACTGGGGACACGCGGGACACCAGGGGGACACTGTCGGCACCCCGGGGATACCGCGGGGACACCGCGGGGACAGTGGGGACACCGTGCTGTCCCCGCCCCATTTGGGGTCCCAGCATTTCGGGGTACCTGCACTTTGGGGTCCCGTTGTTTTGGGGTACCTGCACTTTGGGGTATCAGAATTTTGGGGTACCTGCACTTTGGGGTATCAGGATTTTGGGGTACCTGCACTTTGGGGTATCAGGATTTTGGGGTACCTGCACTTTGGGGTATCCCACGGGGTCCCGCAGGTAGGGCTCGTGCAGGTAGGTGTAATCGAAGCACGAATCGGCCGGGCAGTCCAGCACCACCTGAGGGGGGGGAACAGGGCAGGGGACCCTCCCCGGGACCCCTCAAACCCTCCCCGAGACCCCTCAAACCCTCCCTGGGACCCCCAAACCCTCCCCGGGACCCCAGAGCCTCCCCGGGACCCCCAAACCCTCCCTGGGACCCCAGAGCCTCCCCGGGACCCCTAAAACCTCCCCGGGACCCCAGAGCCACCCCAGGACCCCCAAACCCTCCCCGGGACCCCCAAACCCTCCCCAGGACCCCCAAACCCTCCCTGGGACCCCAGAGCCACCCCGGGACCCCAGAGCCTCCCTGGGACCCCCAAACCCTCCCCGGGACCCCCGAGATCCTCCAGAACTGCCCGAGCCCCCCCCCAGATTCCCCCAAAGTCCCTCCAGGATCGTCTCAAGACCCCCCAGGATCCCCCCGAGCCCCCCCGAGCCCCTCCAGGACCCCCCAAGCCCCTCCAGGACCCCCCGAGCCCCTCCAGGACCCCCCAAGCCCCTCCAGGACCCCCCGAGCCCCCCGAGCCCCTCCAGGACCCCCCGAGCCCCCCCGAGCCCCCCCAGGCCTCACCAGCCCCCTGAAGAAGGTGAAGGCGGCGCTGAGGATGAGGAGGAGGATGAGGAGCACATCCAGGGGCCGGCGGTGCAGGGGTCTGCTCTGCTCCTCCGCGATCTGCGACCGCAATTCGGGGGTTCGGGGGGGTCCCGGCCCAGCCCCGGGACCCCCAAACCCCCCCGGGCCCCCCGGTCCGGCCTCACCTGCTCGGGGCTGAGGTTGGGCGGGGGCTGCGGCAGCTGCAGGAGGCGGAGGCCGGCCCAGGTGAGGAGGAGGAGGTAGGGCAGGTTGAGGAGGAAGGCCGGGCTAAGCTCGGGGCTGTATTTGCCTGCGGGGAGAGCGCGGGGTGGGCACGGAGCCTTCCTCCTCTGTGTCCTCCTCCTCCTCCTCCTCCTCCTCTTCCGAGACCTTCATCTTTTGTTGGTGTCCTTCATCATCCTCCTCCTGCCCCCTTCATCCCCTTCCAACCTCTCCCCATGGTCTGTGTCCTTCTCCTCCTCCTCCTCCTCCTCCTCCTCTTTTCCTCCTCCTCCTCTTCCAAGGCCTTCATCGTTTGTTGGTGTCCTTCCTTCATCATCCTCCTCCCCACTCTTCACCCCCCTCCAACCTTTTATCCATCATCCCCATCTTCCTCCTCCTCCTCTTCCTCCTCCCCCCTTCATCCCCCTCGGGCTTCTCCTCATCGTCTCAGACTTTCACCTCTTCTTCCTCACTGTCCTCCTCTTCCTCCTCATTGTCCTCCTCCTCCTCCTCCTCCTCTTCCTCCCCCTCCTCCTCCTCCTCCAAGCCCTTCAGACCGCGGACCCCTCCGAGCTCTCCAACCCCAACGCAAATTCCTCCTGCTCTTCATCATCACCCTCCTCTTCTTCATCCCCCTCCAACCTCTCCCCATGGTCCATGTCCTCCTCCTCCTCCTCCTCCTCCTCCTCCTCCTCCTCCTCCTCCTCCTCTTCTTCCTCTTCCTCCTCCTCCTCCTCTTCCTCCCGTGCCCCCGGAGCTCTCCCAGCGCCCACCAGGAGGTGCCGGGGGATCCTTTTGGGATTCTCTGACCTCTCTCCTCTTCCTCCTCCTCCTCCTCCTCCTCCTCCTCTTCCTCTTCCTCCTCCTCCTCCTCCCGTGCCCCCGGAGCTCTCCCAGAGCCCCTGAAGTGCCGGGGGATCCCTTTGGGCTGTTCTGACCCCCTTCCTCCTCCTCCTCCTCCTCCTCCTCCTCCTCTCCCCGGTTACCGATCAGGTTTCCCAGCAGGAAAACCACGGCGCTCATCAGCATCGAGCCGAGCCAGAAGAGCCCCAGGCTGCGGAAATTCCTCCTGCGGGACAGCGGGACCCCCGCCTCAAAATCGGGATTTTACAGCCCCCGCCTCAAAATCCGGGATTTTCCACCCCTCTGAGCCCCCTCCTCCAGAAATTCGGGATTCTCCCACCTCCCCCGAGCCCCTCCTCAGGAATTTCGGGATTTTTCCAGCCCCCCCCTGAGCCCCTCCTCAGGAATTCGGGATTCCCAGCCCCCCCTGAGCCCCTCCCCAGGAATTTCGGGATTCCCAGCCCCTCCCGCGCCCCTCCCCAGGAATTTGGGGTCCCCCCGCACCTGCTCCCCACGGCCGCGGCCAGCGCCATCCCCAGCCCGTAGTGCACGGAGCCGTCCCAGTAGCAGGTGAGGAGCCCGTGAGCCGTGCGCAGGTGCGCGTCACCCTGGGGACAGCGCGGGGACAGCGCGGGGACAGCGGGTCACACCGCGGGGACACCGGGGATGGGGACAGGGCGGGGACAGAGCGGGGACAGCGGGGATAGCGAGGGGACACCGGGTCACACCGCGGGGACACCGAGGGGACAGAGCGGGAACAGCGCGGGGACAGTGGGTCACACCGGGGATGGGGACAGCGCGGGGACAGCGGGGATGGGGACACCGGCTCACACCGTGGGGACACCGAGGGGACAGAGCGGGGACGAGCGGGTCACACCGCGGGGACAGCGGGGATGGGGACAGCGCGGGGACACCGCGGGGACAGCGGGGATAGCGGGTCACACCGGGGACACCGCGGGGACACCGGGGATGGGACAGCGCAGGGACACCGAGGGGACACCGGGTCACATCGAGGATGGGACAGCACAGGGACACCGGGCATAGGGACAGCGCGGGGACAGCGGGAATGGGGACATCGGGTCACACCGTGGGGACACCGCGAGGACACCGGGTCACACCGGGGATGGAGACACCGCGGGGGGGTCACACCGGGGTAGGGACACCGGGAGGGGACACGGGGGTGGGGACACGCGGTCACACCGGGGATGGGGACACCAGGAGGGGACAGCCGGTGACACTGGGGGGGTGACACCTGTGGGGTCACCCCGGGTGGGGGCACAGGGAGGGGACAGCGATGGGGTCCCGCGGGCCGGGCCGGGGCCGCACCTCCCGCACGAAGGGCTCGCTGAAGCCCGCGATGATTCCGTCCTCCTCCAGCGCGATCAGCAGATCCACGGCCGACACGAAGGAGAACAGCACGAACACTGCGAGGGCAGGGGGGTCCGGGCGGGGTCCCCCGAAACCGCAAACCCCAAATCCCAAACCCCAGATCCCAAACCCCAAACCTCTGCTCTGTGCGGGTCCCACAAGTTCCCCTCAGATCCCAAATCCCTGCTTAGTGCAGGTCCCCCCAGATCCCAAATCCCAGATCCCAAATCCCTGTTCTGTGTGGGTCCCACAACCACAGCTCTCCCCAAATTCCAAACCCCAAAACCCAAACTCTAAATCCCAAACCCCAAATCCAACCCCCAGATCCCAAACCCCAACCCTAAACCCCAGATCCTAAACTTCCAACCCCAAACTCCAAACCCTAAATCCCAGATTCCAACCCCAAAGCCCACGGGGGTCTCACCGCAGTACAGGGGGTCCTGGAAGAGGCTGAAGCAGCCGGTGAGGATGAGGAGGGTGACGAGGCCGAGGAGCAGCAGGGTCACGGTCAGGGCCAGCGCTGTGGGGCTGCTGTGGGACCGGGGACGCTGCAGCACCGGCACGGCCCCGCTGCCCCGGCCCCACAAACCAAACCCGGCCCGCGGGGGTTGGGGTCAGTGCCCGCCCCCTGCGGGGGGGTCTGGGCCTGGGAATGACCCCGGGGAAAATCCCAAAAATCCCACTTCCTATTCCCAGGGGTCCCTCCCCATTCCCGGGGGGTCCCTCCTTGCCCCGGGGGTCCCTCCCGGTCCCCACTTCCCGTTCCCCATTCCCGGGGGTCCCTCCCGTTCCCGAGGATCCCTCCGGTTCCCGGGGGTCCCTCCCTGTCCCCGTTCCCGGTCCCCATTTCCCGTTCCCCATTCCCGGGGGTCCCTCCCATTCCCGGGGCTCCCCGGCTGTCCCCATTCCCTATCCCCCACTCCCCATTCCCGAAGGTCCCTCCCTGCCCCGGGGGTCCCTCCCTGTCCCCATTTCCCGTTCCCCATTCCCGGGGGTCCCTCCCATTCCCGGGGCTCCCCGGCTGTCCCCATTCCCTATCCCCCACTCCCCATTCCCGAAGGTCCCTCCCTGCCCCGGGGGTCCCTCCCTGTCCCCATTTCCCGTTCCCCATTCCCGGGGGTCCCTCCCAGTCCCCATTTCCCGGTCCCCATTCCCGGGGGTCCCTCCCTGCCCCGGGGGTCCCTCCCTGTCCCCGTTCCCCATTCCCGGGGGTCCCTCCCGGTCCCAGAGGATCCCCCCCTGTCCCCCACTCCCCATTCCCGGGGGTCCCTCCCGTTCCCGAGGATCCCTCCGGTTCCCGGGGGTCCCTCCCTGTCCCCTTCCCCATTCCCCATTCCCGGGCGTCACTGGCTGTCCCCATTCCCGTTCCCCATTCCCGGGGGTCCCTCCCGGTCCCCACTCACTCCAGGGCGGTGACAGCGCTGACCCCGAGGGCCACGGGCAGGGCGAGCAGGGGGGCGGCCAGGCCGGCCGGGCCCGCCGGGAGCTGCATCCCGGCCCCGCCGCCAGCACCGGGCCCGCGGACTTCGGCCCCGGGACCGCCCCGGGCAGCGCCCTTAAAGCCACAGGGACGGCGGGGACACCGCGGGGACAGCGGGGAGGGACAGAGCGGGAACAGAGCGGGAACAGAGCGGGAACAGAGCGGGGACAGAGCGGGGACAGAGCGGGGACAGAGCGGGGACAGAGCGGGGACAGCGGGACAGGGGCAGGGACACGGCGGGGACACCGCGGGGACAGCGGGGACACGGGGAGGGACAGAGCGGGGACAGGGACAGCGGGACACGGAGGGACAGCGGGGACACCGCGGGGACAGCGGGTCCCGAGGCTCAGGGAGGGATCAGAGCCGAGCCCCGATCCCGGATTTTAGGGACGGAGCGGCCGCTCCAGGGGCTCCGCATCCCGCCGGGAGCTCGGAACTCCCGAATTCCCCAAAGCCCGGAATTCCCGAGCCTTTATCCCGGATTTCAGCGAGGATTGAAGGGCTCCGCATCCCGCTGGAATCCCGGAATTCCCGCGGTTTTATCCCAGATTTCAGTGAGGATTAAAGGATTCAGAAAACGGCTTTTCCGAGGTCTCGCATCCCGCTGGAATCCCGGAATTCCCGAACCTTTATCCCGCATTTTCGGGAGGATTAAAGGATTCAGAAAACAGCTTTTCCGAGGTCTCACATCCCTCTGGAAACCCAAAATTCCCGAACTTTTCTCCCGGATTTTAGTCAGGATCAAAGGAATGGGAAACGGCTTTTCCGAGGTCTCACATCCCTCTGGAAACCCAAAATTCCCGAACTTTTCTGCCGGATTTTCGGGAGGATGGAAGCGAACCCGGAATTCCCAGGCCTGGAGCGGCATTCCCAGGGCCGGGAATGAGCTGAGGAAATTCCAGAGGGATTTAATCGGCCCCAGCCCGGGGCGGCCGCTCCGCCTCTCCCGGGTCCGATCCCGAATCCCTCGGGAATTCTGCGCCGGGAATTCGGCCCCGGCTCCGCCTTTGGCCCTCCCGGTCCCGGGGAATTTTCCCGGCTGGATTTTGCCCTGGGACACGCCCGGGAACGGGAACAGGGAAAAACTCGGGAATAAAACTCGGGAATAAAACTCGGGAATGAACCTTGGGAATAAAACTCGGGGATAAAACTCGGGAATAAAACTCGGGAATGAACCTCGGGGTTAAACTTTGGGATTAAACCTCGGGAATGAACCTCGGGGTTAAGCCGAGTTTGGCCTCAGGGATTGGGATGAGGAATCGCCCCAGCAGCAAAGAAACCCCACAAAAACCCCCAAAAGAACAAGAAAAACAAACAAACAAAACCCAAACAAGAAATAAACAAAACAAAAAACCCAACCCAAACCAAAAACCCCAAACCAACCAAGAAAACCCCACAAAAATCCCCAAAGAACAACAAAAACAAACAAAACCCAAACAAGAAATAAACAAAAACCCCAAACTAAACAAAAACCCCAACAAAACCCCCCCAAAACAAACAGAAAACCAAACCAAAAAAATCCCCAAAAACAAAATCCCCCCCAAACCAAACCAAAAAACCCCAAAGCAACAAAAAAACCCAAAACCAACCAAAAAAAATCCCCTTAAAAACCAAAACCAACCAAAAAAACCCCACAAAAAATCTCCCCAAAAACCAAAACCAACAGAAAAAAAACAAACCCAGAACAAAACGAAACAAAAAATCCCCACAAAAAACTGAGGGGAAAGGGGAAAAACGGGGATTTGGGGTGATTCCATGGGAAAAGTTCCAGGTTTTTCCAGGGAATTCTGCACTTGGAAGGAGCGGGACAGGAAAGTGAGGATGGGGTGGGGAAAAGAGGGAAAAAGGAGGGAAAAAGGAGGGAAAAAGGAGGGAAAAAGGAGGGAAAAGGAGGGAAAAAGGAGGGAAAAAGGAGGGAAAAAGGAGGGAAAAAGGAGGGAAAAAGGAGGGAAAAAGGAGGGAAAAAGGAGGGAAAAAGGAGGGAAAAGGAGGGAAAAAGGAGGGAAAAAGGAGGGAAAAAGGAGGGAAAAGGAGGGAAAAAGGAGGGAAAAAGGAGGGAAAAAGGAGGGAAAAAGGAGGGAAAAAGGAGGGAAAAAGGAGGGAAAAGGGAGGGAAAAAGGAGGGAAAAAGGAGGGAAAAAGGAGGGAAAAAGGAGGGAAAAAGGAGGGAAAAAGGAGGGAAAAGGGAGGGAAAAGGGAGGGAAAAGGGAGGGAAAAGGGAGGGAAAAGGGAGGGAAAAGGGAGGGAAAAGGGAGGGAAAAGGGAGGGAAAAGGGAGGAATCAATGGAATTTTGGGATATCAGTGGAACACCCAGCGATGGCTCTGGAATTCCTTCAGCCTGGAATTCCCGCTGGGAAGGGCCGGAATTCCAACATTTCCACAATTCCCTGGAATAAAAAGGATTTCCCAGCCCCCCAGGCTCCCCCAATCCCTTCCCGAAATCCCGGGCAGCTCCAGGCTCCCAGAGTTGGGATTTTCCCTGGATAAATCCCCTCCCAAAAAATGAACCAAATCCATTTTTTTTCCCCAAAAATCCTTGGAAAACCGAGCTCCAGGGCAGCCCCCCCAAATAAAATAAAATAAAATAAAAAATAATAAAATAAATAAAAATAGAATAAAAATAAAATAAAAAATAAAATAAAAATAAAATTAAAATAAAAAATAAAATAAAATAAAAAATAAAATAAAAAGAAAATAAAAAAGGAAATAAAAAATAAAATAAAAAATAAAATAAAAATAAAATTAAAATAAAAAATAAAAAAATAAAAAAAAATAAAAAAAAATTAAAATAAAAATTAAAATAAAAACTAAAATAAAACCCCCTCTCCTCCCCAAAAATTCCAAGGATTGGACCTAAGGAACAAAGTTGGATTTTATTTACAGACTCCGTGAGGAAAATTTGGTGTTTCCAGAGGTTTTTGTTTTTTCTTTTCCATTTTAGGACAACAAAACCCAACTGGATTTTCCCAAAGCTTCAGCGGTGCTGGAATTTCCTTGGATTTCCCCAAAGTGCAGCTCTGGAATTCCGTTGGATTTCCCAAATGCACCTTTGGAATTTCCTTGGATTTCCCAAATGCACCTTTGGAATTTCCTTGGATTTCCCAAATGCACCTTTGGAATTTCCTTGGATTTCCCAAATGCACCTTTGGAATTCTGTTGGATTTCCCAAATGCACCTTTGGAATTTCCTTGGATTTCCCAAATGCACCTTTGGAATTTCCTTGGATTTCCCAAATGCACCTTTGGAATTTCCTTGGATTTCCCAAATGCACCTTTGGAATTTCCTTGGATTTCCCAAATGCACCTTTGGAATTCCGTTGGATTTCCCAAAGTGAAGCTCTGGAATTCTGTTGGATTTTCCCAAATGCTCCTTTGGAATTCTGTTGGATTCCCCAAGGTGCAGCTCTGGAATTCTGTTGGATTTCCCCAAGGTGAAGCTCTGGAATTTTGGGTTTTTGTCATCCCAAAGCACAGGAGGTGTTGGCAAAACTCTTGGGAAGGGAATAAATCCCCCCCGGATCCCAAAAATCCCGGAATTCCCAACGGATCCGTGCCAGAGGCAAAACTGGAGGCACTGGTTCCCCAAAATCCCCCAAATCCCCCAAAATCTCCCGGATTTGGGATTCCCTCCTCCTGGAGCAGCACGAGATGCAGCTGCCATTCCCAAAAATCCCCAAAATTCCTGGGAATTGGGGGATTTTTGGGGGCTGCTCCAAACCCTCCCCGTATCCCACAGAAACAAAAAGCTGGGAAAGCTTTTCCATGGGGGAGGGAGGGGTTGTGATTCCCAAAAAAACCCGGATCATATCTGGGGAAGAGAAAAGGGATGGATAATGAAGGTTGGGATAAGAATTCCCAGAAATCTCTTGGGAAAATCCCTCCTCAGTAGTAAGGTCGCCGTGGGTTGTTCTGCAGGGAGAAAAACAAACAAAAACCAATGGAAAAATCCTCAGGATTGGGGATTTTATCCCAAAAATCAGCACCTGGATTCTCTGGGAAAGCCACTGGAATGTGATGGGGTCTTCCAGGTTTTTCCCCAAATTTTGGCTGGGAAGGGAAAAGGGAAAAGGGAAAATCCAGGTTCAGCTGTGCCCCCCTGGGAATGGCAATTCCAAAGGAATCTGGGATTCATGGAGAGGCTTCCCTTGGGAGGGAGAAATTGGGATAAAGCTGGAAATAAAACTGGGATTGGAATGGGGAAAATAAAATGGGAAGGAGAATTCTGCATCCAGGGAATTCTGGGAGCAGGATGGGGAGAGAATCCAAGAGGAATTTTCCAGGTGCCGACATTCCCAGAGCTGCACCGGAGATTCCCGGGGTTTGTCCCTGTCCCACCCCAGGATTTGTCCCTGTCCCAATCCAGGATTTGTCCCTGTCCCATCCCAGGATTTGTCCCTGTCCCATCCCAGGGATTTGTCCCTGTCCCAATCCAGGATTTGTCCCTGTCCCAATCCAGGATTTGTCCCTGTCCCATCCCAGGATTTGTCCCTGTCCCAATCCAGGATTTGTCCCTGTCCCATCCCAGGATTTGTCCCTGTCCCACCCCAGGATTTGTCCCTGTCCCACCCCAGGATTTGTCCCTGTCCCACCCCAGGATTTGTCCCTGTCCCAATCCCGGGATTTGTCCCTGTCCCAATCCAGGATTTATCCCTGTCCCATCCCAGGATTTGTCCCTGTCTCAATCCAGGATTTATCCCTGTCCCATCCCAGGATTTGTCCCTGTCCCATCCCAGGATTTATCCCTGCCCCAATCCAGGATTTGTCCCTGTCCCATCCCAGGATTTGTCCCTGTCCCATCCCAGGATTTATCCCTGTCCCATCCCAGGATTTGTCCCTGTCCCACCCCAGGATTTGTCCCTGCCCCAATCCAGGATTTATCCCTGTCCCAATCCAGGATTTGTCCCTGTCCCAATCCAGGATTTATCCCTGTCCCAATCCAGGATCTGTCCCTGTCCCAATCCAGGATTTGTCCCTGTCCCATCCCAGGATTTGTCCCTGTCCCACCCCAGGATTTGTCCCTGTCCCATCCCAGGATTTGTCCCTGTCCCAATCCAGGATTTATCCCTGTCCCAATCCAGGATTTGTCCCTGTCCCATCCCAGGATTTGTCCCTGTCCCAATCCAGGATTTGTCCCTGTCCCAATCCAGGATTTGTCCCTGTCCCATCCCGGGATTTGTCCCTGTCCCATCCCAGGATTTATCCCTGCCCCATCCCAGGATTTGTCCCTGTCCTAATCCAGGATTTGTCCCTGTCCCAATCCAGGATTTGTCCCTGTCCCATCCCAGGATTTATCCCTGCCCCATCCCAGGATTTGTCCCTGTCCCAATCCAGGATTTGTCCCTGTCCCAATCCAGGATTTGTCCCTGTCCCATCCCAGGATTTATCCCTGCCCCAATCCAGGATTTGTCCCTGTCCCACCCCAGGATTTGTCCCTGTCCCATCCCAGGATTTGTCCCTGTCCCATCCCAGGATTTATCCCTGCCCCAATCCAGGATTTATCCCTGCCCCAATCCAGGATTTGTCCCTGTCCCATCCCAGGATTTGTCCCTGTCCCAATCCAGGATTTGTCCCTGTCCCAATCCAGGATTTGTCCCTGTCCCATCCCAGGATTTGTCCCTGTCCCACCCCAGGATTTGTCCCTGTCCCAATCCAGGATTTGTCCCTGTCCCACCCCAGGATTTCTCCCTGTCCCACCCCAGGATTTCTCCCTGTCCCACCCCAGGATTTCTCCCTGTCCCATCCCAGGATTTGTCCCTGGACTCTCCCTCATCACTGGCTCCATCCCATTCCCATTCCCATGATCCCAATTCAATCCCACACCAGCTGGTTCGGTTGGAAGCCGTCTGCCAGCATCGATCCCATTCCCATTATTCCATTCCTGATCCCATTCCTGTTACCCCATTCCCGTTATCCCAGTATCCCATACCAGTGGGTCAGGCCGGAACCAGTACGCCAGCATCGTGCGCTTGCGGAAGGTCCCGTACTCAGTGATCCCGTTATCCCAATCCCATTATCCCATTCCCATTACCCCATTATCCCATTCCCAATCCTGTTATCCCATTCCCATTATCCCATTCCCAATCCCATACCAATGGGTTAGGCCGGAATCTGTAGGCCAGCATCATGCGCTTGCGGAAGGTCCCGTACCCACTGATCCCATTACCCCATTCCCGTTATCCCAGTATCCCATACCAATGGATTAGGCCAGAACCGATACGCCAGCATCGTGTGCTTGCGGAAGGCCTCGTACTCACTGATCCCGTTACCCCAATCCCATTATCCCAATCCCATTATCCCGTTATCCCATACCAATGGGTTAGGCCGGAACCAGTACGCCAGCATCATGCGCTTGCGGAAGGTCCCATTATCCCATTCCCATTACCCCATTCCCATTCCCAATCCCATACCAATGGATTGGGCCGGAAGCGGTACGCCAGCATCATGCGCTTGCGGAAGGCCCCGTACCCACTGATCCCGTTATCCCGTTATCCCATTCCCAATCCTGTTACCCCAATCCCATTATCCCATTATCCCATTCCCATTATCCCGTTATCCCATACCAATGGACTGGGCCGGAATCTGTAGGCCAGCATCATGCGCTTGCGGAAGGCCTCGTACTCACTGATCCCGTTATCCCGTTATCCCATTCCCAATCCCGTTATCCCATTCCCAATCCCGTTATCCCATTCCCAATCCCGTTATCCCATTCCCATTATCCCGTTATCCCATACCAATGGATTAGGCCGGAATCTGTAGGCCAGCATCATGCGCTTGCGGAAGGCCTCGTACCCACTGATCCCGTTACCCCAATCCCATTACCCCATTATCCCATTCCCATTCCCATACCAATGGATTGGGCCGGAATCTGTAGGCCAGCATCATGCGCTTGCGGAAGGCCCCGTACCCACTGATCCCATTATCCCATTATCCCATTCCCAATCCCGTTATCCCATTCCCAATCCCAGTATCCCATTCCCAATCCCGTTATCCCAATCCCATTATCCCATTCCCATTCCCATACCAATGGGTTAGGCCGGAACCGATACGCCAGCATCATGCGCTTGTGGAAGGCCCCGTACCCACTGATCCCGTTACCCCAATCCCGTTACCCCAATCCCATTATCCCATTCCCAATCCCATACCAATGGATTAGGCCGGAATCTGTAGGCCAGCATCATGCGCTTGCGGAAGGCCCTGTACTCACTGATCCCGTTATCCCGTTATCCCATTCCCAATCCCATTATCCCATTCCCAATCCCATACCAATGGATTGGGCCGGAAGCGGTACGCCAGCATCATGCGCTTGCGGAAGGCCTCGTACTCGTCGTCCTCCTTGGTGAGCTCTGCCGGGCGCTCGATCCCAAACCCGGCCCCGTCCAGGGCTGTGGTGCCCCTGCGGAACAGCGGGAATGGGAATGGGAACGGGAACGGGAACGTGATCCCACAGCCCGGCCCTGTTCCCCATTCCCTGCGGAACAGCGCGAATGGGAACGGGAACGGGAACGTGATCCCACAGCCCGGCCCTGTTCCCCATTCCCTGCAGAACAGCGGGAACGGGAACGGGAATGGGAACGGGAACGTGATCCCACAGCCCGGCCCCGGGAACAGCCCTGGGAATGGCCATGGGAATGGGAACAGCCGTGGGACTGTGCCCCGAGAGCCCCTTCCCAAATCCCGGGGCTGGCATAGAAACAGGGATTGGTTTCACTTCCCAGATTTCCAGGGTTTGGATGGAAACAGGGATTGGTTTCACTTCCCAAATCCTCAGAGTTTGGGCGATTCAGGATTTGGGGGCTCAGACAATTCCAGCTACAGCCCAAATCCAGGAAAAAAGTCCCTGAAAAAAATCAGGAATTCCCAGTTTTCCATGCTCAGGTGAGGAATCCCAGCCAGGCTGTGATTCCAGCAGGGAATTCCCCTTGGAGCTGCAGCTCCTGATGAAATTTGGGTTGGAAATTCAGGATTTGGAGCTCAGACAATTCCAGCTACAGCCCCAAATCCAGGAGAAAATCCTCCCAAAATTTTTTCCTGGGCTGAGTTTTCCATGCTGAGGTGAGAAATCCCAGCCGGGCTGTGACTCCAGCAGGGAATTCCCAAAAAAAAAAGCAGGAATAATGCCCGGGAACACTCACTTGCTGACAGGATTTTTAATTCCCTGTCCATCCGATCCCAATCCCTCTCCCTCCTTCCAGCCCATCTTCATCAGCATTTGGTATCCGATGTTTTCCACCGTCAGCTTGAATTCCTTGTACTCGGAATAATCCGGCTCCCGGCCCTCCTGTGGGGAACAGGGAAAAGCAGGAAAAATGGGAGTTTTTATTCCATGGATCACAGGAGAAAAGGGAAAAGGGGCTCCAAACACCCCCAGACTGGGATTTTGGGAAAGAACTGCCAGGATTTCCTGGGATTCCAGGGCTGAGGGGGGAATGGAGCTCCAACAGATCCGGAATTCCAGGCTGGTCACTGGATTCAGATCCGGAATTCCAGGTTGTTTCCTAGATTCAGAATTCCAGGCTTTTCCCTGGATCCAGCCTCAGATCAGGAATTCCAGATTGTTCCCTGGATTTAGCATTCCAGTTTTTTCCTGGATCCAGCCCCAGCTAGAGAATTCCAGGTTGTTCCCTGGCTCCAGCCCCAGGTCTGGAATTCCAGGTTGTTCCCTAGATTCAGAATTCCAGGTTTTTCCCTGGATCCAGCTCTGGAATTCCAGGTTGTTCCCTGGATCCAGCCCCAGCTCTGGAATTCCAGGTTCTTCCCTGGATCCAGCCCCAGCTCTGGAATTCCAGGTTGTTCCCTGGCTCCAGCCCCAGGTCTGGAATTCCAGGTTGTTTCCTAGATTCAGAATTCCAGGTTTTTCCCTGGATCCAGCTCTGGAATTCCAGGTTGTTCCCTGGCTCCAGGTTCTTTTTTAAGGCTGAATCCCCGGGAATGTTGGGCTGGAACACCGGGATGAGGCAGCTCCCAGGAATTCCAGGGTTTGGGAAGGATTGGGAGGTGCTGGAGCTGTGGGCCTGGGGGTTTGCACTTCCCTGGAATCAGCTGGAGAAAAATTCCCAGTTTTTCCCAGTTTGGTGCCCACTGATCCCCAAGAGGAACTGACTGGGAGGTTTGTCTGGAATTCCAGGAAAATCCCAAATTGTGGAATTCCAGAGTGGGAAAGGGACACTTCCCACGCTCCCAACTTTCCTTGGACACTCCCAGGGATGGGATTCCCACGGATCCTTTGGGAATTCCACCCCATTCCCTCCCAGGACAGGAATTTCCAGTTTTCCCCCAATATTTTTCCGTGCCAAGAGTGGGAATCTGATCCCTTTTTTCTCTTCCAGGAACGCCTGGAGCCAGGAGATCCAAAGGAATCCTGTGGGACGGGGCTGGAGCATTCCCAGAATCCCAGAACTTCTCACCTTGAGGGCCTTGAAGGTCTCCATGAACTTTTCCAGCTCGTCCGGAGGGAGGAAATCCCCGATGAAATGTTTGCCCCGGCCCATCTGGGTCAGCTGCTCTGCCCACTCTGCAAAACAGGAACGGAGCCAGGTCAGGGGGAATCCCGGGGATTCCATGGATTTGGGATTCCATGGATTTGGGATTCCAGGGGGAAATCCCCAATGAAATGTTTGCCCCGGCCCATCTGGGTCAGCTGCTCTGCCCACTCTGTAAAACAGGAACGGAGCCAGGTCAGGGGGAATCCCAGGGATTCCAGGGGGATTCCATGGATTTGGGATTCCAGGGGATTGGGATTCCAGGGGGAAATCCCCAATGAAATGTTTGCCCCGGCCCATCTGGGTCAGCTGCTCTGCCCACTCTGTAAAACAGGAGCGGAGCCAGGTCAGGTCAGGGGGAATCCCAGGGATTCCATGGATTTGGGATTCCATGGATTTGGGATTCCAGGGGATTGGGATTCCATGGGATTGGGATCCCAGGGGGATTTTCTAGAGCTCAAAAATTCCCAGGAATGTTCAGTGGGAACTTGGAAAAACCACAGAGAAAACCATGGGATTTCAGGGGGATTTGGATTCCAGGGGGATTCTGGAGCTCAAAAATTCCCAGGAACACCCAGTGAGATCTTGGAAAATCCACGGAGAAAACCATGGAGAATCCCGTGGGATTCCAGGGGGATTCTGGAGCTCAAAAATTCCCAGGAATGTTCAGTAGGATCTTGGAAAAACCACAGAGAAAACCATGGGGAATCCCTTGGGATTTCAGGGGGATTTGGGATTCCAGGGGGATTTTCTGGAGCTCAAAAATTCCCAGGAATGTTCAGTAGGATCTTGGAAAAACCACGGAGAAAACCATTCCCTCTGGAATGCCCTGGGATGGAATTCCCATTCTGGAACCCTGTGGGATGGCATTCCCCCTCTGGAATCCTCAATCCCAGACTCACCCTAAGTTTTTTCCATCTCCCCAGGGATGGAATTTCTCCCTGGAACCCTGAACCCCTCTCACCCCGGGTTTTGTCCATCTCCATGCGCCGCAGGCGGTGCTCCCAGGGATAGAATTCCCACCCTGGAATGCTGTAGGATGGAATTCCCACCCCAAATCCCACAGGATGGAATTCCCACCCCAAATCCCACTGACCCCGTGTTTTGTCCATCTCCATGTGCCGCGGGCGGTGCTCCCAGGATGGAATTTATCCCCTGGAATGCTGTAGGATTTAATTCCCACCCCAAATCCCATTTACCCCGTGTTTTGTCCATCTCCATGCGCCGCAGGCGGTGCTCCCAGGGATGGAATTTATCCCCTGGAATGCTGTAGGATTTAATTCCCACCCCAAATCTCACTGACCCCGTGTTTTGTCCATCTCCATGCGCCGCAGGCGGTGCTCCCACAGGGATAGAATTCCCACCCTGGAATGCTGTAGGATTTAATTCCCACCCCAATCCCCTCTCACCCCGTGTTTTGTCCATCTCCATGCGCCGCAGGCGGTGCTCCCAGGGATGGAATTTCCCCCTGGAATGCTGTAGGATTTAATTCCCACCCCAATCCCCTCTCACCCCGAGTTTTGTCCATCTCCATGCGCCGCAGGCGGTGCTCCCACGTGCCCAGCTCACTGTCCACCTCCTCGTCGCTGTCGTAGCCGTGCTGGTGCTGCTGCAGCGCTCGCTCCCACAGCAGCTGCATCTCCTGCATGGCCCTCTTGTGCTTCATGATCATGTCGTACATCTGCTGCATCTGGGACGGGAATGGGATTGGGAACGGGGAAATGGGATTGGGAATGGGAAAAATGGGATTGGGAATGGGAAAATGGGATTGGGAATGGGGAAATGGGATTGGGAATGGGGAAAATGGGATTGGGAATGGGGAAAATGGGATTGGGAATGAGAAAATGGGATTGGGAATGGGGAAATGGGATTGGGAATGGGGAAAATGGGATTGGGAATGAGAAAATGGGATTGGGAATGGGGAAATGGGATTGGGAATGGGGAAAATGGGATTGGGCCCGGGAAAAACGGGACTTGGAAAAATGGGATTTGACCCCAGAAAAATGGGATTCGGCCCAGAAATCCCAGTGGAGCACCAGTGGAAATCTCCTTTGGGATTTGGGATTTAGGGCTGGAATGCTCCTTTGGGATTTGGGATTTAGGGCTGGAAAGCTCCTTTGGGATTTAGGACTGGAAAGCTCCTTTGGGATTTGGGATTTAGAACTGGAAAGCTCCTTTGGGATTTAGGACTGGAAAGCTCCTTTGGGATTTAGGACTGGAAAGCTCCTTTGGGATTTTAGGGCTGGAATGCTCCTTTGGGATTTTAGGGCTGGAAAGCTCCTTTGGGATTTGGGATTTTAGGACTGGAAAGCTCCTTTGGGATTTTAGGGCTGGAATGCCCCATTCCCCCCAAACCCTCTGCTATCCCCCCCATTCCAGCCCCACGCTGTTCCCAGGGATTCAAGGCTGGAAAATCCTCGTTATTCCCAGAGCAGGGAATGGGGCAGGATTTTGGGAATCACCTCCTGCTGCTCCTTCAGCTGTTTCTTCTGCGCCTCCGAGAGCTCCGTGACCCCCACCAGCCCCACGGGTTTGCCCTTCTCGTACCCCAGGCCCTTCAGGTCCTGAACTGCAGGGAAAAAACACGGAAAAAACCTTTGGAAAAATCTGGGAGATCGGGGAAACCCAAATCCCAGCTCGGGAAGGATCTTTAGGATCGTCCCATTCCCCCTTCCCTTATCCCAGCCTGGCTGTGGGGGATTCCAGGGATGGGGTGTTGCCATTCCCAGGAAATTTTGGGGGTTTTGGCACTTTAGGATCCAGATCTGGAGGGATTTGGGAATCACAGGAGTGGGAAAAGCAGCGGGGAGTGGCTCCGTCCTTGCCAGCTCCGAGAATTCCCAGATTGTGCCAAAATCTGCTCCAAAAATCCTTTTTATCCATGGGAATTCCCTCCTCAGGTGAAGCCAAATCAGCCCCAAAAAGTGGGAATTACTCCTGATCCCAGATTTTGTGTGGAGACTCCCAGGGATCACAAAATCTGCTCCAAAATTCCTTTTTATCCATAGGAATTCCCTCCTCAGGTGAAGCCCAGCCATCCCCAAACACTGGGAATTAATCCAGATTTTGTGTGGACACTCCCAGAAATCACAAATTCCCTTTTTTCCTCAGGATTTCTCTCCTCAGGTGAAACCAAACCAGCCCCCAAAAAAGTGGGAATTAATCCCAATCCCAGACTTTGTGTGGAGACTCAAAAAATTCCCAGAGCATTCCCTGAAAAAACCACCCCAAACCCAGGAATTTCCTGTACTGAGGGCAGGGATCTCTCATTGTTCTGCTCCCTCTGAGCCCCTCAACTCTCACTAAAACCACAATGTAAACTCAGAATTCCTTTGACTTTCCCTGTGAACTCCCAGGAAGAACCACCCCAAAAATCAGGAATTTCCCATACTGAGGGCAGGGATCTCCCCGTTATCCCACAGGGACAATCCCTGGACACACCTGAGAGGGGTGAGGGTGAATCCAGCTGCTGCACCAGCTGTGGGAGGGGCAGCTCCACCTTCTCCTCCTCGGGCCCCCAGCGGCTCTTCCGCTTCTTCTTGGTGCTGCCCGGGCCGGGGCTTGGGGTCCCCGGTGGGTTTGGGGTCACGGGTGGGTTTGGGGTCACGGGTGGGTTTGGGATCGTGGCTGGATTTGGGATCGTGGCTGGATTCGGGGGCACAGCAGGATTTGGGGTCATGGTGGGGTTTGGGATTGGGACAGGATTTGGGATCAGAGCAGGATTTGGGATCAGGGCGGGATGATCCGCAGGGGAGGTGGAGGATGAGGATGGGGAAGGAGAGGCCGAGGGCACGGGAGGAGCAGCGGGAAGAGCGGGAGGGGGAACGGGGAGGGGCAGAGGGGCCAGGACAGGGACGGGGACGGGGACGGGGAGAGGAGGGAGGCACAGAGGGGAGGGAGAGACCTCGGGGCTGCTCTTCCGTTTGAGGCCGGATTCTCCGGGAAATGGGGGATTCCCGGGAAAAGGGGGATTCCCAGGGAATGGGGGATTCCCGGGAAAAGGGGGATTCCCGGGAAAAGGGGGATTCCCGGGGAATGGGGAGCCCCCGGGGGCAGCCCGGGCCCTGCGGAACTCCTCCAGCTTCTGGCGGTAATAGCGGTGCCCTTTGCTGTGGGGCTCGTACAGGAACCTGCAAAAACCGGGAGAGTCAGCTCGGAATTCCTGCAAAAACCGGGAGAGTCAGCCCGGAATTCCTGCAAAAACCGGGAGAGTCAGCCCGGAATTCCTGCAAAAACCGGGAGAGTCAGCCGGGAATTCCTGCAAAACCCGGGAGAGTCAGCTCGGAATTCCTGCAAAAACCGGGAGAGTCAGCCCGGAATTCCTGCAAAAACCGGGAGAGTCAGCCCGGAATTCCTGCAAAAACCGGGAGAGTCAGCTGGGAATTCCTGCAAAAACCGGGAGAGTCAGCCCGGAATTCCTGCAAAAACCGGGAGAGTCAGCCGGGAATTCCTGCAAAACCCGGGAGAGTCAGCTGGGAATTCCTGCAAAAACCGGGAGAGTCAGCTTGGAATTCCTGCAAAAACCGGGAGAGTCAGCTTGGAATTCCTGCAAAACCCGGGAGAGTCAGCTGGGAATTCCTGCAAAAACCGGGAGAGTCAGCTCGGAATTCCTGCAAAAACCGGGAGAGTCAGCTTGGAATTCCTGCAAAACCCGGGAGAGTCAGCTTGGAATTCCTGCAAAAACCGGGAGAGTCAGCTCGGAATTCCTGCAAAAACCGGGAGAGTCAGCTTGGAATTCCTGCAAAACCGGGAGAGTCAGCTGGGAATTCCTGCAAAACCGGGAGAGTCAGCTCGGAATTCCTGCAAAACCGGGAGAGTCAGCTCGGAATTCCTGCAAAACCCGGGAGAGTCAGCTCGGAATTCCTGCAAAAACCGGGAGTGTCAGCCCGGAATTCCTGCAAAACCCAGGAGAGTCAGCCCGGAATTCCTGCAAAACCCGGGAGAGTCAGCCCGGAATTCCTGCAAAACCCGGGAGAGTCAGCTCGGAATTCCTGCAAAAACCGGGAGACTCAGCCGGGAATTCCTGCCTGGAATGGCCAGAGCATTCCCAGCTCTCCAGTCAGTCTCAGAGCTGGGATCCAGCTGTGGAAATCCTGCCTGGAATGCCCAGAACATTCCCAGCTCTGGAATTTTCCTTCCTGGAATGCCCAGGGCATTCCCAGGGCATTCCCAGCTCCACTCAGAACAGGTATCCAGCCATGGAATTCCTGCCTGGAATGGCCAGGGCGTGCCCAGGGCATTCCCAGAGCATTCCCGGCTCTCCAGTCAGTCTCAGAGCTGGGATCCAGCACTGGAATTTTCCTTCCTGCAATGCTGAGAACATTCCCAGAGCATTCCCAGCTCCGCTCAGAGCTGGGATCCAGCCGTGGAATTCCTGCCTGGAATACTCAAGAGCATTCCCAGGGCAGGGATCCAGCACTGGAATTTTCCTTCCTGGAATGCCCAGAGCTCTCCCAGAACTCTCCAGAGCTGGGATCCAGCAGAGCTCCCTCAGGAATTTTCCTTCCTGCAATTCCCAGAACATTCCCAGCTCTCCAGGGCTGAGATCCAGCACTGGAATTTTCCTCCCTGGAATGCTCAGAGCACTCCCAGAGCATTCCCAGAACATTCCCAGAGCACTCCCAGCTCTCCAGCTCCACTCGGAGCTGGGATCCAGCCATGGATTCCCTGCCTGGAACGCCCAGAGCATTCCCAGCTCTCCAGGGCTGGGATCCAGCCGTGGATTTTTCCTCCCTGTAATTCCCAGAGCATTCCCAGGCCCTTCCCAGCTCTCCGGGGCTGGGATCCAGCAGTTTCTCAGGATTTTTCCTCCCTGTAATTCCCAGAGCATTCCCAGGCCATTCCCAGCTCTCCAGGGCTGGGATCCAGCAGTTTTCTCAGGATTTTTCCTCCCTGCAATTCCCAGAGCATTCCCAGGCCCTTCCCGGCTCTCCAGCACCATCCTGTGCATTCCTGCAGCCAGTGCAGCTTCCCCTGGCACCAGGGAACACAATTCCAGGCAGGAAAAATCAGGAATTTCCTGTACTGGAGGCAGGGATCTCTGTGCTGTTCCACCTCTGCCCCCCAAACCTGAGCCCCTCAACTCTCACCATTCTAAAACCTCAACCTCAGAATTCCCACAATTTTCCCTGTGAATTCCCTGGACAACAGCCCCAAAATTCGGGATTTTTCCCCACCTGAAGGCCGGGTTCTCCCTGTTGTTCTGCAGGGCAATGGCCTCCACCTCTGCACCCCAGATCTGAGCCCCTCAATTCTCACCACTCCAAAACCTGAACCTCAGAATTCCCTGTGAATTCCCTGTGAATTCCCTGTGAATTCCCTGGACAACAGCCCCAAAATTCGGGATTTTTCCCCACCTGAAGGCCGGGTTCTCCCTGTTGTTCTGCAGGGCAATGGCCTCCACCTCATCCCACCAAACCTGGGCCCCTCAATTCTCACTGTTCCAAAACCTCAACCTCAGAATGCCCACGATTTTCCCTGGGAATTCCCATGAGTTTCTCTAGGAATTCCCTGTGAATTCCCTGTGAATTCCCTGGACAACAGCCCCAAAATTCGGGATTTTTCCCCACCTGAAGGCCGGGTTCTCCCTGTTGTTCTGCAGGGCAATGGCCTCCACCTCATCCCACCAAACCTGAGCTCCTCAATTCTCACTGCTCCAGAACCTCAAAGTATTACACTCACAATTCCCATGAGTTTCTCTGTGAATTCCCTGTGAATTCCCTGGACAACAGCCCCAAAATTCGGGATTTTTCCCCACCTGAAGGCCGGGTTCTCCCTGTTGTTCTGCAGGGCAATGGCCTCCACCTCATCCCACCAAACCTGAGCTCCTCAATTCTCACTGCTCCAAAACCTCAGCCTCAGAATTCCCTGTGAATTCCCTGTGAATTCCCTGGACAACAGCCCCAAAATTCGGGATTTTTCCCCACCTGAAGGCCGGGTTCTCCCTGTTGTTCTGCAGGGCAATGGCCTCCACCTCGGGCCCCCCTGCAGCCACGAACTGCGCCAGCTTCTCGGCCGAGTTCCGCGTCTCCAGGTCGGCTGGGGGGGAAACTTTAGGCAGGGATTAATCCTGGGCCCAGCTCACCCCAGCCCAGCCTAACCCGGCCTAAGGACCCCAGTCAGGCCTAAAGTCGGGGTTAGAGGGGAGAATGGGGACAAAGGAACAGTTAAATAGAGTAAAAACATCAATTTAAATCTGAATTTGGGCATGAGGGACGGGGTCTAACCCAGCCTAAGGACCCCAATGAGGTCTGAGGTCAGGTTTAAAGGGGAGAATGGGGACAAAGGAACAGTTAAATAGAGTAAAAACATCAATTTAAATCTGAATTTGGACATCAGGGATGGGATCTAACCTGGCCTAAGGACCCCAGTGAAACCTAAAGTTGTGTTTAAAGGGGAGAATTGGTACAAAGGAACAGTTAAATAGAGTAAAAACATCGGTTTAAAACTGAATTTGGGCATGAGGGACGGGGTCTAACCCGGCCTAAGGACCCCAATGAGGTCTGAGGTCAGGTTTAAAGGGGAGAATGGGGACAAAGGAACAGTTAAATAGAGTAAAAACATCAATTTAAATCTGAATTTGGGCATGAGGGATGGGGTCTAACCCAGCCTAAGGACCCCAGTGAAACCTAAAGGGGGAGAATTGGTACAAAACCTAAAATAAATAGAATAAAAACATCAATTTAAATCTGAATTTGGGAGCAGGGACGGGATCTAACCTGGCCTAAGGGCCCCAGTGAAACCTAAAGGGGGAGAATTGGTACAAAACCTAAAATAAATAGAATAAAAACATCAATTTAAAACTGAATTTGGGAGCAGGGACGGGATCTAACCTGGCCTAAGGGCCCCAGTGAAACCTAAAGTTGTGTTTAAAGGGGAGAATTGGTACAAAGGAACAGTTAAATAGAGTAAAAACATCAATTTAAATCTGAATTTGGGCATGAGGGACGGGGTCTAACCCAGCCTAAGGACCCCAGTGAAACCTAAAGTTGTGTTTAAAGGGGAGAATGGGGACAAAGGAACAGTTAAATAGAGTAAAAACATCAATTTAAAACTGAATTTGGGCATGAGGGATGGGGTCTAACCCTGCCTAAGGACCCCAATGAGGTCTGAAGGGGGAGAATTGGTACAAAGGAACAGTTAAATAGAGTAAAAACATCAATTTAAATCTGAATTTGGGCATGAGGGACGGGGTCTAACCCGGCCTAAGGACCCCAGTGAAACCTAAAGGGGGAGAATTGGTACAAAACCTAAAATAAATAGAATAAAAACATCAATTTAAAACTGAATTTGGGAGCAGGGATGGGATCTAACCCAGCCTAAGGACCCCAGTGAAACCTAAAGGGGGAGAATTGGTACAAAACCTAAAATAAATAGAGTAAAAACATCGGTTTAAAACTGAATTTGGGCATGAGGGATGGGGTCTAACCCAGCCTAAGGACCCCAGTGAGGCCTAAAGGGGGAGAATTGGTACAAAACCTAAAATAAATAGAATAAAAACATCAATTTAAAACTGAATTTGGGAGCAGGGATGGGATCTATCCCTGCCTAAGGACCCCAGTGAGGCCTAAAGGGGGAGAATTGGTACAAAGGAACAGTTAAATAGAATAAAAACATCAGTTTAACCCAAATTTGGGAGCAGGGATGGGGCCTAACCCAGCCTAAGGACCCCAGTGAGGTCTGGGGTCAGGTTTAAAGGGGAGAATTGGTACAAAAACAGTTAAATACAATAAAAACTTTGGTTTAAACCCGAGTTTGGAGCAGGGATGGGGCCTAAAGCCGGGTTTAAAGGGGAGAATTGACAAAAGCCAACAATCCAAACCCCAAGGACTTCAGCTGAAACCCGGATTTGGGGAGCAGGGATGGCAGGGATGGGAGACAAAGGAGCTCTGAGCTCCCAAATCCCAAATTTTCCATGTGCCAGGCACTTTTCCAAAGGATTCAAACACTCAGGACAATCCACATTTTAAAGTTTTGGATGATTCCCAGTGCCAGGCACTTTTCCATAGGATTAAACCACCTGGAATTGTCCCTAATTACAAATTTGGGATTTTTTCCATGTGCCAGGCACGTTTCCATAGTAATAAACCACCTGGAATTGTCCCTAACTACAAATTTGGGTTTTTCCCTGTCTCAGACATTTTTCCACAGGTTTAAACCACCTGGAATGACAAATTTGGGTTTTTCCCTGTCTCAGGCACTTTTCCATAAGTTTGAACCACCTGGAATCACAAATTTGGGTTTTTCCCTGTCTCAGACATTTTTCCATAGGTTTGAACCACCTGGAATTACAAATTCTGGATTTTTTCCCTGTCTCAGACATTTTTCCACAGGTTTAAACCACCTGGAATGACAAATTTGGGTTTTTCCCTCTCTCAGACATTTTTCCATAGGTTTAAACCACCTGGAATTACAAATTTGGGTTTTTCCCTCTCTCAGACATTTTTCCATAGGTTTAAACCACCTGGAATTACAAATTTTGGGTTTTTCCCTGTCTCAGGCATTTTTCCATAGGTTTGAACCACCTGGAATGACAAATTTGGGTTTTTCCCCATCTCAGGCACTTTTCCATAAGATGACACCACCCAGGATTATCCACATTTCAAGATTTTGCCCCTGAATTACCCAGGAACAACAGGAAATCCTTTGGAAAACTCCAAATTCCCTCCAATCCCATTTATTCTCCTGCCACTGCACCCCTGGAGGAAATTCCCTGTGGAAAATCCCAAATCTCACCTGGAAAAGGGTGGCTGCTCCCATCAAATCCAACAAAAAATGGGAAAAAATAAAATTCCCTTTTCCCAAATTTTCAGTGCTGGAGAATTATTTTGGAATCTTTTTGACAACTCCAAGGGAAATCCCATTCAAACTCCCAGGAATATTTACTTGGGAATCCACATTTCTGGCACGAGGATTTGATTCTCCTTCCAGTTGGGAATTTTCTTTCCAGGCAGCCAAATTCTCACCCCGGCCCCAGACAAATCCCAAATTTCCCTGGTGCTGCTCCCATTCCCCAGATTTTAGTGGGAATTACCTTTTTGGGAAGAGGCTGCCTGGGAATTTTGATTTTCTTTCCTTATTTCTGCCACTTTCTTCCTGTAGTAAAGGAATTCCCTGCTGTTCTTATCATGCAAAAACCTGGGAAAGAGGGAAAAAAAGAGGAATAATTACCTAAACATTGATATTCTGGGATAGGAACAGCTCCAAGTCCCACATGGAAAAATGGAGGAATTACCCAGAATCCACCTAAAACCTGGATTTAGATTTTGGAGGTTTAATCCAAGGATTTGCATCCAAATTTTTGTTGCTTGAAGGGAAATTAAGGAGGAATCCTCTGTGTACCCATGCTGGGATTAAAAGCTTTTCTCCCACCACAAATCCAAACTTTTCCCCACTTCACATTCCAAACTTTCCCCCTCACAGGAAGAACAAGGAACCCAAACTTTTCTTCCATTCAAATCCAAACTTTTCCTCCTCATAGGGAAGAACAAACCATGAACCCAAACTTTTCTACCCTTAAAATCCAAACTTTTCCTCCTCACAGGGAAAAATAAACAATAAATCCAAACTTCCACCCCCTGAAATTCAAACTTTTCCCCTCACAGGAAGAACAATGAACCCAAACTTTTCTCCCACTCAAATCCAAACTTTTCCTCCTCATAGGGAACAACAAACAACGAATCCAAAATTTTTTCCACTCAAATCCAAACCTTCCCCCCCCTCAGGGAAGAACAAACTTTTCCCCTCAAAGGAAAGAAGAACAAGCAACAAATCCAAATTTTTCCTCCCTCAAATTCCAAAATTTCCCCCTCAAAGGGAAAACTCAACAATGAATCCCAACTTTTACCCCTCAGGGAAGAACAACAAATCCAAACTTTTCACCCCTCAGGGAAGAGCAAACAATGAATCCAAACTTTCACTTCGCTGGGAAGAACAAGGAATCCAAATTTTTTCCCTCTCAAATCCAACCTTTTCCACCCTCTGGGAAGAACCATGAATCCAAACTTTTCCCCTTTCAGATTTCAAATTTTCCCCCTCAGGGAAGAACCATGAACCCAAACTTTTCCCCTTTCAGATTTTCCCCCTCACAGGAAGAACAATGAATCCAAACTTTTCATCCCCTGAAATTCCAAATTCCCCCCTCAGGGAAGAACAGGGAACCCAAACTTTTCCCCTTTCAGATTTCAAATTTTCCCCCTCAGGGAAGAACCATGAACCCAAACTTTTCCCCCTCAGGGAAGAACAAGGAACCCAAACTTTTCCCCTTTCAAATTTCCCCCTCAGGGAAGAACAAGGAACCCAAACTTTTCCCCTTTCAGATTTCAAATTTTCCCCCTCACAAGAAGAACAATGAACCCAAACTTTCCCCCTCACAGGAAGAACAGGGAACCCAAACTTTTCCCCTTTCAAATTTCCCCCTCACAGGAAGAACAGGGAACCCAAACCTTTCTCCCCTCACAGGGAACAGCCCCCAAACCCCATTCCCACCTTTCCCCCTTTCTCCTTGGGGAAAAGGCATCCCCAACTCACGAAAAAGCAGGATTATCCTTGTAGTCCTCCATGGCGACCTTCTCGAGCTGGGGGCCGCCCTCAGCCACGAACCTGGCCAGCTTTTCCACCACCTGCCGCGTCTCCGAGTCCTCTGGGGGCAAAACTTTAAGGAGGCTGTCAGTACTTGGGGTTCAACGTCCCCCCAAACGGGAAACAGGGAATTACTGCCGAAAAGCACGGAGCAGAACACACGGGATATGGGAAGAGAAAGGATGAAAGGGGCAGGCAGTTGTAGAAAAGTGTTCACAGCTTCATTCCCGACTTCTCTGAGGGGGTTCTGAGCTTTTCCCGTGGGGTTCCTACAGGGAAACCCAAAGTTTGGGGTTTGGGGTGGGAGGTGGTTAAAGCTCACCCCATTCCCACATTTTGTTATCCCAACCTTTCCTTGGGCACTTCCAAGTGTGGGGCGGCCTCAGCTGCTCTGGGAATTCCAGCCCAGCCCCTCCTCACCCTCACAGCCAGGGATTCCTTCCCAAAATCCCACCTAAATCCACCCTCCTTCAGCTTGAAGCCATTTCCTGTCCCCTGAAATTCCATCCCTCATCCCAAATCCCTCTCCAGCTCTCCTGGAGCCCCTTTAGGTTCTGGAAGCAGCTCCAAGGTTTCCCTGGATCCTTTTCCCACTTTCCTTGGGCACTTCCAGGGATCCAGGGGCAGCCACAGCTGCTCTGGGAATTCCATTCCCTCCTTTCCCTCCCAGCCAGGAATTCCCTCCAAATATTCCACACAAAATCCCCTTTTCCACTTCAAATCCATTCCCTGTGTCCTGTCCCTCCATCCCTTATCCCAAATCCCTCTGCAGCTCTCCTGGAGCCCCTTTAGGCTCTGGAAGTGCTCTGAGGTTTCCCTGGAGCTTTCCCCTCTCCCACTTTCCTTGGACACTTGCAGGGATTGGGAATCCACCATCCCATCCCAGTTTGGAAGTCTGAATGGCACCCAGCTCATCCCAGCTTTAACTGTGGCAGTTAATAATAAATCCTGATGGATTTATTCCCTACAAACCCCAGCAGGGAAAGAGCAGGAATTCAGTTCTAATCCAGATTCCAGCTGCCAAAGCCATTCCCAGCTCACTCCCAGAACATTCCAGGCTGTGTGCCTGGAGCAGCAGCTGCTCCTGCTCCCAAAAAACCCTGGAGTTTGGCTTCTGTGCCCAGGAATTCCCACAGGGATCACGGAGAGGGAATAAACCCAGGGATTTGGGGAATTTTGGGAAGCACAGAGCAGAGCCACCCACGCTGATCCAAGGGGATCAGCCCCAAATTCCTGAAATGGAGGATAACCCAAACCCACCTCAGCTCTGCATTTTCCCGTTTTTCCGAGCACATTTCACGCTCAGATTCCGAATTCCTGGGATTACGCTGGTACAAATCCCAGCAGAAAGGGTTCCAGGGATTTTGGGAATGGATAAAGCAAGGCACAAAGCTCCTTTGATCCACTTAAACCCCACCCGTGAAATTCCCATTCTGAGGCAAATCAGCCCCGGGGCTTCCCGGCCTGGGTTATCCCAATAAATCCTGGGATAATTCCTGCCACATCCTTGTTTTCCCAAGCACTCAGGACCCACAGGTGAGGTTTTTTTTAGCTGGATTTTGGATTTTACCTGGGCACAGTTTCATGCTGGACGTGTAGTTTATTTTATTTATTCACACACATGGATTTTCCCTGCACATTCCCAAACTAATTCCTCATTTTCCAGCATTTAAACCCCCAAAAATCCCATTTCAAGGACAAGAATTAGGATTTCCTGGAGAGCCAAGCACTTGGCACAACATTCCAAAGCTGCAAATTGGAATTTTTAGGATGTGCCACCCACCAAATCCATTAAAACAGAACATTTTTCTCTCTGTTATTTTCCCAAAATTTTGGCTGGATAATTTGGAGAAGAAAAATCCTTCCAGGCTGAGGTCAGTAGTATTTAAATACTGAACTCAAGGAAGGTCAGAAATACCTAAAATATTGGGAATTTCATATCTGAAATATCAGGAATTTCACCTCTAAATTATTGGGAATTTCACATCTAAAATATTGGGAACTTCATCCCTCAGATTTTGGTTGGATTTGGAAGAGCCCATCGGCATTAACTGCTGGAATTTCCACTCTATAAAGGAAAAATCTGCCCCAAAGCTGTGCTGGGAATATAAATTTATGGAAAATAGGGATAAAATGACCAGATTTCCAATGGGGCTGAGGGAATCCTGCCCTAAACTGAGCCCTATCCTGGAATAAAACCCACACAAATCCCCTCTGGGCCTGAGGGAATCCTATCCCAAATTAACCCCCTATCCCAGAAGGGAATCCTGACCCTCTCTGATCCCTATCCCAGGATAAATCCACCCAACTTCCCACTGGGACTGAGGGAATCCCATCCCAAACTGATCCCAGGACCTGAGGGAATCCTATCCCAAACTGATCCCTGTTCCAGGACCTGAGGGAATCCCATCCCAAACTGATCCCTGTCCCAGGACTTGAGGGAATCCCATCCCAAACTGATCCCAGGACCTGAGGGAATCCCATCCCAAACTGATCCCTGTCCCAGGACCTGAGGGAATCCTATCCCAAACTGATCCCTGTCCCAGGACTTGAGGGAATCCCATCCCAAACTGATCCCAGGACCTGAGGGAATCCCATCCCAAACTGATCCCTGTCCCAGGACCTGAGGGAATCCCATCCCAAACTGATCCCTGTCCTGGGACCTGAGGGAATCCCATCCCAAACTGATCCCAGGACCTGAGGGAATCCCATCCCAAACTGATCCCTGTCCTGGGACCTGAGGGAATCCCATCCCAAACTGATCCCTGTCCTGGGACCTGAGGGAATCCCATCCCAAACTGATCCCAGGACCTGAGGGAATCCTATCCCAAACTGATCCCAGGACCTGAGGGAATCCTATCCCAAACTGATCCCTGTCCCAGGACCTGAGGGAATCCCATCCCAAACTGATCCCGTCCCAGGACCTGAGGGAATCCTATCCCAAACTGATCCCTGTCCCAGGACCTGAGGGAATCCTATCCCAAACTGATCCCAGGACCTGAGGGAATCCTATCCCAAACTGACCCCGTCCCAGGACCTGAGGGAATCCTACCCCAAACTGATCCCTGTCCCAGGACCTGAGGGAATCCCATCCCAAACTGATCCCAGGACCTGAGGGAATCCTATCCCAAACTGATCCCATCCCAGGACCTGAGGGAATCCCATCCCAACCTGATCCCATCCCAGGACCTGAACCCCACCCCACTCCCGACTGGGCCTGAGGGAATCCTGCCCCCACTGATCCCCTATTTCGGGATGGGCATTTCCAGCTCCAGCCCCAGAGCAGGAGCTGCCACTGACCTTTGATTTCCAACCATTGCTCGTAATCCTCCTCCTCATCCTCATCCGGGGCCTGGAAGACGCTGAGGCGGCTCAGGACAGGGCTGGGTTTGGGATGGGAGAGGCTCCGGGCCTGGAGCATCCGGCTCAGGGCCTGCCCCGGCCGCTTCCCCAGCAGCGCCGGCTTCTTTGGGGGGTTTGGGGCCGGGGCAGAGTTGTTGGGGGGATTTGGGGCAGTTTCTGTGGAGAAAATAAAGCGAAATTATTTTGGGGAACCCCAAGGTTGGTGTGGGAGAGGCCTCAGGCCTGCTCCCGCTGCTTCTTCACAGGGTTTGGGGCTGGGGCATTCCCAGAGTTCTTGGGGGGATTTGGGGCAGTTTCTGAGGGGAGAAGGAAAGGGAAATTATCCCTGGGAATTCTGGGTTTGGGCTGGGGCATTCCCAGAGTTGTTGGGGGATTTGGGGCAGTTTCTGAGGGGAGAAGGAAGGGGAAATTATCCCTGGGAATTCTGGGCTTGGGGCATTCCCAGAGTTGTTGGAGGGATTTGAGGCAATTTCTGAGGAGAGAATGAAAAGAGTTCCTGGAAATCCTGGGTTTGGGCTCAGGCATTCCTGGAATTGTTGGGGGGATTTTGGGCAGTTTCTGAGGGGAGAATGAAAGGAATTTATTCCTGGGAATCCCAGGTTTGGGCTAGGAAAGGAGGGACCTACCAGCATTGGACTTTTCCCTCTGGAGCTTCAGGAATTGCTGCAGGAAGCTCCCATCATTCACAAACTTGTTGGACACAGAGGCTTCATTCTCAGAGCCATCGTCACTGAGTGGGACAGGAAAACAGGAGCTAGAATTTGGGAGCTTCCCAGCCCTTCCCATGTGGGATTTGGGACAGGAAAACCTCCTGGAATTGGTGACTTTCCTCACCTACCACAAATTTCCGAAAGAACCTCGAATCTCCTTCCTCCTCCATTAAAATTGGGATTTCCCCCCCCCGCTTCACTAAAACTAGGATTTTTCCTCCCTGCTCTACTAAAATTGAGATTTTTGCTCCCTAATTAACCAAAACCGGGATTTTCCTCCTTCTGCCCCACTAAAATTGGGATTTTCCTTCCTTGCTCCATTAAAAGTGTGATTTTCCTCCCTCTGCTCCACCAAAACTGGCATTTTCCTCCCTCAGCTCCCCTCCCCAACCCCATTCCTCCCCATCTTCTGGCAGCCAGAATCCCGGGATTCCCGGAACTCCCGCGTACTCTCCGAGCAGCGGGAGCTGCGGGATGCTGAGGGAATTCTGCCGGGCCTGCTGCTCCAGCCGGGCCTCGATTTCCCGTTTTTTCTGGGCGATCAGCTCCTCCTGCTGCAGGATGTTCACACTTGTCTTGGCTGACTTGGACTGGGACACACCGAACCACCGGCTCGCCTTCCCTGAGGGAAAAGGGTGGGAATTAACATGGGAATTGTCCGGAATAGAGGGGAGCATTCCCTGAGGGAAAAGGGCGGGAATTAGCTCGGGAATTAGCATGGGAATTGTCCGGAATAGAGGGGAGCACTCCCTGAGGGAAAAGGGCGGGAATTAGCATGGGAATTGTCCGGAATGAGGGGAGCACTCCCTGAGGGAAAAGGGCGGGAATTAGCTCGGGAATTAGCATGGGAATTGTCCGGAATCGAGGGGAGCATTCCCTGAGGGAAAAGGGCGGGAATTAGCATGGGAATTGTCGGGAATGGAGGAGCGAATTCCCTGAGGGAAAAAGGCGGGAATTATCCCGGATCATCTCAAATCAAGGGCATTCCCCGTGGGAAAAGGAGGGGGAGAAATAACAGGGACTAAATCAAATCAAGGGGCTCATTCCCTGAGGGAGAAAAGCAGGAATTAACAGGCAGTGAAAAAGGTGGGATTAGAGTAGGGACCATCCCAAATTCAGCTTTCCTGAGGGAAAAAGGTGGGATTAGAGTAGGGACCATCCCAAATTCAGCTTTCCTGAGGGAAAAAGGAGGGATTAGAGTAGGGACCATCCCAAATTCAGCTTCCCTGAGGGGAAAAGAAGGGATTAGAGTAGGGACCATCCCAAATTCAGCTTTCCTGAGGGAAAAAGGAGGGAAGTGATGGATTTATCCCAAACCAAGGCCGGTATTCCCTGTGGAAAAAGGGAGAGAATGAACAGGAACCACCCTGAATCAAGAGGCACCTTTCCTGAAGGAAAAACGTGGGATTTGACAGGAATCATCCTAAATCAAGGTCGCATTGCCTGTGGGAAAAGGGGGGAAATTAGCGGGAAGACCACTCCAAACTCAGCTTCCCTTTGGGAAAAAGGGGAAAATTAATGGGGAAACCATCCCAAAGCAAGGCTCGTATTTCCTACGGGAAAAGTGGGGAGATTAACACGGGGATCGTCCTGAGCCAAGGTTTGCTCTCCCTTGTGGGAAAAGGGAAGGAGTAAACTGTGGAATTATCCCAAACTCAGCTTCCCTATAGAGAAAAGGAGAAAAAAAAAATCAACAGTGGGGTCTCCACGAACCACCAGCTCAGCTTTCCTGCGGGAAAAGAGGGAATGAACAGTTGGGTTTCCTGTGGGAAAAGGAGAGGAAAAATCAACAGTGAAGCCTCCCCGAATCACCGGCGCTGCTTCCCTGTAGGAAAAGAGGAGGAAAAATAACGGGGAGATCACCCCGGACCCCAAGTTCGATCTTCCTCTGGGAAAATTAAATGAGCAGCCTTCCCGAAACACCAGCCCGGCTTCCCTGAGGGAAAACGAGCCGGGAACGAGGCGGGGATCCATCTCGAACTCCCAGCTCGGTTCCGCTTCATAAAAAATAGGAGGGAATTTAACCAGGGGGCCTCCCCCAGCCCCCGACTCTGCCGGCACACCCCCACCCCAGGGCGCACACCCCCACCCCCGGCTCCCGCAACCCCGGGAGCGGTGGGACCAAGGCGGGGGATGGCCGCGAGGCGGGAGGAGCGGAGCAGAGCCCCAGGAGGACCGGGGCAGAGCCGGGACACGGGAAAGCGCCCGGCCCGGGCCGTACCTGGCGCATCCCTGTGGTTGTCCATTTTGGAGCCCCCGTCCCAGCGTGCCCCGCGCCGGGCGCGCCGCGCCGGGGCCGCGCCGCCGCAAGCGCCCCTGGGAGATGTAGTCCCTCAAGGAGGCCATCCCGCCGCTCTCCCCGCTCCTCCCGCCGTACCGAACCCCGCTGGCGGGGCGGCAGAACCACCCCTCTCTGGCGGCTCCGCCGCTACGGTCGTTCCCCGGTTCGCCCCGCATTGTATCCGTGCGAAAGGGCGGACTACAACTCCCATCTCCCCTCCGCTCCTGGGGCAGTGGGACTCCAACTCCCGTCGTGCCCCGCGCCTCGCGGCGGTGTTGTCGGCGGCCCCAAGATGGCGGCGGTGGCGGCGGGCGCGGCCGCCCCTCAGCAGCCGCCGCCGCCTCAGCAGCCGCCGCAGCCGGCGGGAGGCGGCGGGAGCGGCTCTGGGGAGGCGGCGGGAGCCGCGGGTGGTGCAGGAGGCGGCGGCGGAGGTGCCGGAGGCGGCGGCGGCGCAGCCGGGCCTGCGCCAGGCTCGGGGTCGGGCGGCGGCGCGGCCGCGGGCGAGTCGTGGTACCTGGCGCTGCTGGGCCTGGCCGAGCACTTCCGCACGTCCAGCCCGCCCAAGGTGCGGCTGTGCGTGCACTGCCTGCAGGCCGTGCTGCCCCGCAAGCCCCCGGCCCGCATGGAGGCCCGCACGCACCTCCAGCTCGGCTCCGTCCTCTACCACCACACCCGCAACGGCGACCAGGCCCGCGGGCACCTGGAGAAGGCGGTGAGCGGGGCAGGGAGCTGGGATGGCCTTGGGGAGCACGGGGGGCTGGGGAAGGGGGAAGCGGGGGGTGCCAGGGTATGGAGAAAGGGTTGAGGGTGGTGAGGACGGGGTGTGGGCACTTGGAGAAGGTAAACAGTAGGGGAAGGGGTGGCTGGAAAAGATGGGGAGCAGGGAAAGGGGCAGTGGGAGGGTCCTGGCACAGAGGGAAAGGGATCAGGGCGGTTCTGGTGGGGTTTAGTGCCAGCCCAACCCGCTGTGTTCTCTTGCAGTGGCTGATATCCCAGCAGGTATCCTTTTCCCGGGATCCAGCCAGGCCTCTGAGCTCGGAACAACTCCAAGGAAACTCCCAGAACACCTTCAGGGGCTGGGGATGGGGGCCTGGAATTGTGTTTTTAATCTACTTCATCACTGCTGTCATGGAACTGCAGAGTTTGGGTTAAATCCCATCTGAGCCCAGATTCCCTGAGGGTTTTGGAGGTTTTGCTGCTGTTTCCTGCCCAGATTCTGTTGTTCCCTTAACCCCGGTGCCAGATCCCCCAGTTTGAAGATGTGAAGTTTGAGGCAGCCAGTTTGCTGTCGGAGCTCTACTGCCAGGAGGTGAGAGAACCCCCCAAACCCTCTGTGCCCTTTTAATTCGGGTTTGGAGTGGGATATTCCTGTTAAAAAGCAGATTTCTGGGCTGAGAGGCTTTTCCCTTCCTTGTGGAGGAAGTTTTTGCTGGAATTACAACCAGGGTTTCCCACCACAAAAGGATTTTGTTTGGCCAAAGAAATTTTTTAGTCCTCATTAGACAAATGCTGATTTTAGGGGAGGGAAATCCAGGATTTCCCTCAGGATTTTTATATTCTGGAGTGATTTGGGTTGGGAAGGACCTCAAGGATCATCCAGTTCATGGGAAGGACACCTTCCCCTATCCTGGCGTGCTCCAACCTGGACAATTCCAGGGATGGGGCAGCCCCAGCTGCTCTGGGAATTCTCTCCCAGCCCCATCCCACCCTCCCAGGGAGGAATTCCATCCCCAGATCCCATCTCAGTGGAGACTGGGAAGTCATTCCCTGTGTGCTGTTCTTCCATTCCTTGCCCAAAGTTTTCCTGTCCATGTTTGAGGCTCCTTCACTGGAGAGCCCCAGTTGGATCATCCAGGATTTTGTGTTTCTGTTGTTGGGAAGTTCTGCTGATTTCCTCTAAAATCATTCCCTGGGAATTTGAATCCCGATATTCAGGAATGGTTTGGATTGGAAAATCCCATCCAGCCCCACCCTGTGCAGGGACACCTCCCAAAATCCCACATTTCTGCAATCCCATCCAGCCCCACCTTGGGCATTCCAGGGGCGCAGCAGCCCCAAACTTCTCCCGTTTCATTTTTGTTGCTCCCTCACTCCCAAGCCTCCCTGGGGGCTCAGCGGGATTTTCCAAGGGATTTCAAGGCTGGGGAATTCCGGGATCCCGGGTTTGTGCTGACCTGGGGCTGTTTGTGTTGCAGAATTCCGTGGACACGGCCAAGCCCCTGCTGCGCAAAGCCATCCAGATCTCCCAGCAAACTCCCTACTGGCACTGCAGGCTGCTCTTCCAGCTGGCTGTGAGTCCTTGCAGCAATTCCTTGGGGAAATCCTGGAAAAATCCTCTATTCCCAGAAAAATCAGTGTGGAAGCCTTTTGTTCTGTGATTCCCTAAAAATCTGCTGTTAATGGAGGCTTTTACCTTTTATCCCCTGAAAATTTGCTGGTAATGGATGGGGAAAAGGCAAATCCGGGTTTGGAATCGGTGTTGGGAGCCTCTGGATTGGCTCAAGGAATGAGCCAGGATCACTCTGTGGGAATTACGGACCTGGAATTCCAAGGAAGGAGTAAAAAATCCAGTTTGGGGTTTGCAGGGAGAGCAAATCCCGCTGGATTGGAAGTGTTGATGTTTTATGTTCAGTCAGGGAGTGGGAGAAGGAGCAGGGGAAAGGAATCCAAGGAAAATTATTTCCCTGGTCTGAGATACGCTCCAAAATGTTTATAAGTTATAAATATTTTATTTTTAATTTCCCAGGAATTGAGGAATATTTCATTTTCCAGGAGTTCGTCCTGAGGACTCAGAAGCTTTTCCTCCCCTTGGAGCTTCCCATTTTTCCCTGATTTCCCACTGGAGCTCATTCCTGAATTCTCCTGGATTCCCACCTGAGTTTGGGGAAGGGATAAAATTTGGGAAAACTTGCTGGGAAAACTCGTTCCAGTGTGACAATCCATGGAATTTTTGGAGCTGTTGGGATCTGATCAGCACTGGATTTTCACCCTTTGCAGGATCTGCCTGCAAGTTTTAGCCAATTCCTTATTCATTAGGAATTCTGAGGGGAAAAAATCTTCTGGGCTCAGACAAATCCTTGGAAACGCCCCAGATTTCTTTGGAAAACGGTTCTAAAACCCCTTTAAGGAGCAGGAATTTGTAAATTCAGGGATAATGGCATTTTCTTGGGATTCACTGAGCAAATCCTGAGTTTTTGTGGGTTTTTTCCTCCCATTTCAGCAACTGCACACCCTGGAGAAGGATTTGGTGTCAGCCTGTGACCTGCTGGGCGTGGGGGCCGAGTACGCCCGCGTGGTGGGCTCCGAGTACACCAGGTGACAATTCCTGGGATTTCCTCAGGGAATTCTGGGATTTCCCCCCGGGATTTCCTCCCTGAGTCCCCAGGCATCTCCTGCCTGAATTCTCTGGGATTTCTTCCACAAATTCCCTGGGATTTCCTCCTGGAAGTCTTGTGGTTTCATCCCTGAGTTACCTGGGATTTCCTGCCAGAATTCCTGAGATTTCCTCCCCAGATTCCCTGGGATTTCTTCCTTGAGTCCCATGAAATTTCCTGCCTGAATTCCCTTGGGTTTCCTGCCTGAATTTCCTGGGATTTCCTGCCTGTATTCCCTGGGATTTCTTCCTTGAATCCCATGAAATTTCCTGCTGGAATTTCCTGGGGTTTCCTGCCTGAATTCCCTGGGGTTTCCTGCCTGAATTCCCTGGGATTTCTTCCTTGAGTCCCATGAAATTTCCTGCCTGAATTTCCTGGGATTTCCTGCCTGTATTCCCTGGGATTTCCTCCTTGAGTTCCCTGGAATTCTATCAGCTCCCTTAATCCTCTTTTTCCCCTGTTTTTAGAGGGAGAAAAAGGAATTTTTTTGTTGTTTCCTGGGGTGTGGTTTTGTTTGTTTGTTTTGTGGATCCAGTAATTTCTTTTGGAATTTAACTTCCCTTTGTTCCATTCCAGAGCTCTCTTTCTGCTCAGCAAGGGGATGGTGAGTTGGAGTTTAAAATTAATTATTTCTTGTTTAACTGTAAATTCCAGGGGATTTTTAGAGGGGGGATAAGGAGGATTCTTATGGATAAATTTGGCTTTTTTCCCCTCATTTTTTTCTGGGAGAAATAAAAAGTTCATTGGAAATTTTCACTGGAGCTTTGGTAATGAGGGGGGAAAAGCTGGTGGGGTGAGAGGGCTGTGGGAATCAGGTGAATATTCCAATCCTAATTCCTGGAATTAGAGAATCCATGGAATCAGAGAATCCATGGAATTAGAGAATCCATGGAATCAGAGAATCCTGGAATTAGAGAATCCATGGAATTAGAGAATTCATGGAATTAGAGAATCTTGGAATTAGAGAATCCTTGGAATTAGAGAATCCATGGAATTAGGGTATCCTGGAATTAGAGAATCCATGGAATTAGAGAATCCATGGAATTAGAGAATCCACAGAATCAGAGAATCCTGGAGTTAGAAAATCCATGGGATCAGAGAATCCTGGAATTAGAGAATCCTGGAATTAGAGAATCCATGGAATTAGAGAATCCATGGAATTAGAGAATCCTGGAATTAGAGAATCCTGGAATTAAAGAATCCACGGAATCAGAGAATCCTGGAATTAGAGAATCCATGGGATCAGAGAACCCATGGAATTGTTTGGGTTGGAGGAACCAGGGACACCTCCCACCATCCCAGGCTGCTCCAATCTGCCTTTGGCCAATCCCAGGGTGAAGCAGCCCCATTTTCCATGGGGAAATCGCCATTCCCTGAGCGTTTATCCTGAAAAAACCGGGATTTTCCTTGGGAATTGCAGCTGCTGCTGATGGAGAGGAAGCTGCAGGAGGTTCACCCGCTGCTGACGCTGTGTGGGCAGATCGTGGAGAACTGGCAGGGCAATCCCATCCAGAAGGAATCCCTCAGGGTCTTCTTCCTGGTGCTGCAGGTCACACATTACCTGGATGCCGGCCAGGTAGGGGCCACGCTCCAGCTGGGCATGTGGGACAGGGATGTTCCCTGAGAAATCACCCTGAGGGAATTTTGGGGATTGTTTTATCATGGAAGCGAATTCCTGTTGGTTTTGATCCTGAATTAAACCAAGAGTGAGGAAATTATATTAATTGGGAGATGTTGTCCACGATGGTTTTATGTCCATGGTGGTCTCTTGGTGTGTTGGAGGGGATAAAGGAATTTTGGGGGAATTTTGGGAATATTTTGAGCATCTCTTACTGCTCTCAGCACCATGAAGTGCTGAGCATCCTCAATCCTAAACCAACCCCAAACTCTGAACCAACCCCAAAATATGAGAATTCCCAATCCCCTGGGAAGCAGTTTCCCCTCTCCCAGAGCATTCCAGGGGCAGGAATGTGAGGAATTCCAGCTGGGAATGGTTCCCTGTGCAGGTGAAAAGCCTAAACTCTGAACCAAACCCTAATTGTGAGAATTCCCAATCCCCTGGGAAGCAGTTTCCCCTCTCCCAGAGCATTCCAAGGACAGGAATATGAGGAATTCCTGCTGGAATGTTCCCTGTGCAGGTGAAGCCGTGCCCAACCCCAAACTCTGAACCAACCCCTAAATATGAGAATTCCCAATCCTCTGGGAAGCAGTTTCCCCTCTCCCAGAGCATTCCAAGGACAGGAATGTGAGGAATTCCTGCTGGAATTCCCTGCACAGGTGAAGAGCGTGAAGCCATGCCTGAAGCAGCTCCAGCAGTGCATCCAGACCATCTCCACCCTGCACGACGATGAGATCCTGCCCAGCAACCCCGCCGACCTGTTCCACTGGCTGCCCAAGGAGCACATGTGTGTGCTGGTCTACCTGGTGAGAGCTGCAATTAGTGCTGATTGCTAATTAATGATGCTGAGCCAGCGGGGATGGGTTTGGCTTTGTGCTGGTTTCCCCTCAGCGTCTGTGGGGTGATGGTGAAGGGGCTGCTCCGTGTGTGAGGAGATTCCAGGCTGGAAATGGACATTAATTAATAAGTAATTAATTAGTTGATTAATCAATACCTCAGTCAAGTGAAAATGGAGGTGTTTGTACAATCAGGCCACTTTGGCTTCATTTTGTCAGCTTCTTTGTGCTGTTTTTGCCTTGGTATCTGTGGGGTGATGCTGAGGGGGCTGCTCAGTGTGTGAGGAGATTCCAGCTTGGAAACTGAAATTAATTAATTAATTGTTTATTAATTAGGACCTGACTTAAATGCAAACAGAGTTACTTGTACAGATCAGAGCCACTTTGGTTTAATTTTGTCAGCTTTTTTGTGCTGTTTTTCTCTCAGCGTCCGTGGGGTGATGCTGAGGGAGCTGCTCCGTGTGTGAGGAGATTCCAGGCTGGAAATGGAGATTAATTAATAAGTAATTAATTAGTTGATTAATCAATACCTCAGTCAAGTGAAAATGGAGGTATTTGTACAATCAGGCCACTTTGGCCTAATTTTGTCAGCTTCTTTGTGCTGTTTTTCCCTCAGCGTCCATGGGGTGATGCTGAGGGGGCTGCTCAGTGTGTGAGGAGATTCCAGGCTGGAAATGGGAGTTAATTAATTAATAATTAATTAATTGATGAACTGATACCCGAATCAAAGGGAAATTGAGTAATTTGTACAAAGCAGAGTCACTTTGGCTTAATTTTACCAACATGAGAAGAGCTGGACTTGGAATTGCTGAAGGATTTCGTTCCATTTCTTGGAGAGGATTCCAGTCTTTAAAGGACATTAAAAATCTGGGATTTGAGGAATTCTGTGAATTCCCAGCCCTTCCCTATTTGCACAGATAAATTCTGGGAATCGTGGAATGGTTGGGGTGGGAAGGGACTTAAAAATCCTCCACTGCCACCGTCTCCATCACACCTCCCACTCTGCTGGGTGCTCCAAAGCTTCCAGGGATGAGGCAGCCCCAGCTCCAGTGGGAATTCCGTGCCAGGGAATATTCCCGGGGTGGGTAATCCTTGCTGTGCTCCCCTGCAGGTGACAGTGATGCATTCCATGCAGGCAGGGTACCTGGAGAAGGCTCAGAAATACACGGACAAAGCCCTCATGCAGCTGGAGAAGCTCAAAAGTAAGGAAAGAGGGATTGGAATTCAGCTGGAATCCAGGAAAATCCCATAATTTATTCCTCATTTAAACCCATCTCACAGCTTTGCTGAGCTGCTGGCTCAGCCTAAGATTAAAACTAAGATTAAACCCCTGATTTTAAGGCTGGGTGGTTGCTTTGGAGTACAAAAAATCAACTTTTTGTTGGTTGGTTTGGTTTTGTTGTTGGTGGGATTTGAAACATTCCTTAAATCCCTGATGGAATTGCTCCTGCTCCTTTGCCAGTGCTGGACTGCAGCCCCATCCTGTCCTCATTCCAAGTGATTTTGTTGGAACACATCATCATGTGCAGGCTGGTCACGGGACACAAAGCCACGGCCCTGCAGGAGGTAACGTGGGAATTCCAGCATTTCCTGCCTGGGAATGGCTCCCAAAAAATGGGAATATTCTGCAGGAACAGCTTTTAAAGTGTGGGAATTGCAGGTTTGGGCTCAGGTGGGAATTCCTGCTGGATTATTCATGGATACAGCCGGGCTTGGTGGTGCTCAGGACTTGGAAAATGTGGGATTGGCTCCTCTTAAACATTTATTTAAGGACACTTTGGAATTGATCGTGGGATAATCAATAATTGATTCGATTGGCACCTTCCTGGTGGGAATTCCAGGCTGATTCCTGTGGTTTTTTCCCTTTCCATCCATTCCAGAGTGGTTCCTTCCAGTTCAAGTTCCTGCCTTGTGCAGGTGCTTCCAGGTTTTTAACATTCCTGCTTTTCCTCCAGAGGAAATGGGATTTTTTTTTTCCCCGTTTTTCCAATCATTTTCAAATCCTGGGAATCCATCCTGGGACTGGCACATCCAATCCCTGCTGTCAGCTTTACTGGGAATGTGCTGGGAATGGGGAGAGATTCAGCTTCTGTCTCCTGAAACTCATCCCAATCCCAGCTTTTGGAAGGGTTTATCCCACTTTTCCTGGAAAATCTGGGGCATTTCAGGAGGGATGTGAATTCCAGGGGGTGGAGGAAACCATTCCAAAGCAGCTGGAACGTGGGAGGAATGTGAGGAAATCCCTTTTCCTGTGCTGGAGGCACATCCAGCCTCCCCTTTTATCCAGGGTTTGAGATCCTGGAGCCAATCCCTGGATCCATGAGAGGTGCAGGAATGGGATTTAGAGCATGAAATGGTGGGGAAAAGTGCCAAAAAATTGGGAATTTTGTTCTTCCCCAGATTTCCCAGGTCTGCCAGCTGTGCCAGCAATCTCCCAGGCTCTTTTCCAACCACGCTGCCCAGCTGCACACGCTCCTGGTGAGTTTTTGGGATGAAACCTGGGAATTCCAGAGGGGAAATTCCCTGGGAGTTACAGGATCTGCATCATCCACTGCTGGGGGGGCTCATTCCCAGCTTAAAACCCTTTGGAAAAAGAATTCCAGGATGGTTTGGGTGGGTAGGGGCACTTCCCACTATCCCCAAATCCCGCTTTCCTGGAGAGAAAAATCCCACTTTTCTGTGGAGAAAATTCCTGGGATTTGGCTTTTCCTGGGTATTTTTGCCATCCAGGCCTTGTCTGGCAGCAGCTCCTTCATGAGGGGAGTGGGAATTTGGGAGGAATCAGCTGGAAAAATGGGAAATCCCAAGGATTTCAACTGTGCCCACTGGTTATGGTTTTTGTGGGAGCTGTGGAAGAGTTTTTGATGGGAATGCTGAGTTTTCCATGATTTTAAGAAAGACTTTTTAGCTAAATTGAGCTTTTTTTTCCATTAATAATTTATTTTAAAGGACATTTTGTAGAAATTTTTTATTTCCCCCACACCTGAGACTCGTTGGTCCCTTTTTCCTGCTGTTGTCCCAGTATTTCCATGGATTTGGGAATGTTTGGGGCTGCATTCCCAGAAATATTGTTTCTTTTGCAGGGTCTCTACTGCATCTCTGTCAACTGCATGGACAACGCAGAAGCACAATTCACTACAGCACTGAGGGTGAGATTTTATTCCCAAATTTTCTGCTGGAAACGTGGGAATGGCCCTTGGGGATGGCAATGTGAATTTGGAATGGGAACCTTCCTTAATTGCATTAATGATTTTCCTTGGATCAGGGTGGGGATTTATAACAATGAAACATCCATACGTGACTTTTTAGCCAGGATTTTTTTGTGGGAATGAACAAATCCTGAGGAAAAGACTGAAAACTTTGGGAATTTTCTCTTTTCCAGCTCACAACCCACCAGGAGCTGTGGGCATTTATTGTCACCAACCTGGCCAGCGTCTACATCCGGGAAGGGAATCGGCACCAGGAGGTGAGCGGGGATCCCCCAAATCCTGATTTTGTGTGGAGAAAATTCCTGGGATTTGGCTTTTCCTGGGTATTTTTGCCATCAGGGCAGTGAGAAATCCCAGTTTTCTGTGGAGAAAGTTCCTGGAATTCAGCTTATCCTGGGTATTTTTGCTGTCAGGGCCTTGCTGGCAGCAACTCCTTCATCAGGGCCATGAGAATTTCCACTTTTCTGTGGAGAAAATTCCTGGAATTCAGCTTTTCCTGGGTATTTTTGCTGTCAGGGCCTTGCTGGCAGCAACTCCTTCATCAGGGCCATGAGAATTTCCACTTTTCTGTGGAGAAAATTCCTGGAATTCAGCTTTTCCTGGGTATTTTTGCTGTCAGGGCCTTGCTCGCAGCATCTCCTTCATCAGGGCTGTGAGAAATCCCAGTTTTCTGTGGAGAAAATTCCTGGAATTCAGCTTTTCCTGGGCATTTTTCCTGTCGGGGCCTTGCTGGCAGCAACTCCTTCATCAGGGCCGTGAGAAATCCCAGTTTTCTGTGGAGAAAATTCCTAGGATTTGGCTTTCCTGGGCATTTTTGCCATCAGAGCCTTGCTTGCAGCAGTTCCTTCATCAGGGCCATGAGAAATCCCAGTTTTCTGTGGAGAAAATTCCTGGGATTCTGTTTTTCCAAAGTATTTTTGCCATCAGGGCCTTGCTGGCAGCATCTCCTCAGTCAGGGGGGCGGGAATTCCTGAGAAATTGGCTGGAAAACTCCAAAAGTTCTGGATTATTCCCAGAATTCTCCCCTCTCTCTCTCAAATCCCACTTTTCTGTGGAGAAAATTCCTGGGATTTGGCTTTTCCTGGGCATTTTTGCCGTCAGGGCCTTGCCAGCAGCAGTTTTTCAATCGGGGTGGGAATTCCTGAGAAATCAGCTTTAAAACTCCAAATATTCTGGATTATTCCCAGAAATCTTCCCATGGGAATAGAATTTAACTCTGTCATCTCTCATTCAACCCCTTGGCTTCATTTTCCATCCATTTTCCATCATTTTCCATATCCAGGAATTTCAGGGAATCACAGAAATAACCAAAATTAGGGAATTGCTCCTGAGTTTCTCTGGTTTATTCCCAAAATTCTTCCTTTTCACTCTCTCAGAGCCCTCAGGGATTTGCCTTGGGAAGTTTCTCCACAGGAATTTTGCTCCCTGTGCACAAAATTTGGGAAAAACCCTTGGGAAGCAAAAAAGATCCTTAAAATTGATGAATTCTTTAATTCTGGTTTTAATTAATCAAAGTCGATATCAAATTCATTACCAGATCCAGCAGCTCCAAGTTTTCTGTGGGAATGCAGTTTTTATCCAGGAAATCCTATGGAATTGGAGGAGATTTGGAATAAAACTTGGTTTTGGGGATCAAAATGAGCCTAAAATTCCCAATATTGGGATAAATTGGGGTGGTTTGGGTGGAATTTCACTGCTTTGGTGCTGGTTTTTCCTTGGAAAATCGATTTTTCCATGATGATTCCCTTTTCCTCTCCCTTTTTCCAGCTCTACAGTTTATTGGAAAGGATAAATCCCGACCACAACTTCCCAGTGAGGTGAGAATTCCAACAAATCCCAACATTCCGGGATGGGAATGATGCATTTGCAGGAGGATTTTCAACAAATTAGGGAAAAAAATCCAACTTAACTCCAAGGGAAAAGCTGGGGATGGGCCTTAAATGGAATATTTAGCTGGGAAATTGGATTTGGGGTGGAATTCCTGGGAATTTGGGTGGGAATCTTGAGGTATCCATGGGTTTTTATTCCACAGCTCCCACTGTCTGCGGGCTGCAGCGTTTTACATCCGAGGGCTCTTCTCCTTCTTCCAGGGAAGATACAACGAGGCCAAGTGAGTCCAAACCCCTGGGAAAAGTGGGAAAAATGGGGGGAAATGAGAGAAAATGTGGGAAAAATGGGAAAAATGTGGAGGAAATGAGAGAAAATGTGGGAAAAATGAGAGAAAATGTGGGGAAAATGAGAGAAAATGCGGGGAAAATGAGAAAATGTGGGGGAAATGAGAGAAAATGTGGGGGAAATGAGAGAAAATGTGGGGAAAATGAGGGAAAATGCGGGGAAAATGAGAAAATGTGGGGGAAATGAGAGAAAATGTGGGGGAAATGAGAGAAAATGTGGGGAAAATGAGGGAAAATGTGGGGAAAATGAGAGAAAATGTGGGGAAAATGAGGGAAAATGTGGGGAAAATGTGGGAAAAATTAGAGAAAATGTGGGAAAAATGAGAGAAAATGTGGGGGAAAAGTGGGAAAAATGCAGGGAAAAGTGAGAGAAAAAGTGGGAAAAATGCAGGAAAAATGAGAGAAAATGTGGGAAAACTCGGTCTGGCTTTTTTGGGATGGGAATGGGAATGCCAAGGCCTGGTTTCCATGCAATTCCCATGGATTTCTCCTGGATTATCCAGGGAAAAGAGCAGGGAAGTGGTGGGGGTTGAGCTCTTTCCTTGGGAATCAGTCCCTGGGATCCTTGGGAATCTTGGGAATGTTATTCCCTTGATTCCCAGGGAATCCTTGAGATTTTATTTCCTGCAATCCTTAGAAACCCTTGGGAATTTTGGGATCTTATTCCTTGCAAAATCCTTGGGAATCCTGGGCGTTTTATTCCCTGCAATTCCAAGGATTCCTTGGGAATCTTATTCCCTGCAGTGCTTGGGAATCCTTGGGAATCTTGGAATTTTATTCCCTGGAACCCCAAGGAATCCATGGGAATTTTGGGACTCGCAATCCTTGTAAATCCTTGGGAATCTCGGGCATTTTATTCCCTTCGGTTCCAGGGAATTCTTGAGATCTCATTCCAAGGAATCCTTGGGAATGCTATTCCCTGAAATCCTTGGGATTTTTGGGATCTTATTCCCTGCAAAACCCTTGGGAATCTCGGGCATTTTATTCCTTTCAGTTCTCAGGAATCCTTGGGATCTCATTCCCTGCAATCCCAAAGAATCCCTGGCAGGAATCTTGGGAATGTTATTGCCTGCAATCCTTGGGAATCCTGGCACTCACATTCCCTGGAATCCTTGGGAATTTGGGATTTAATTCCCAGAAATCCCCAGGAATCCTTGGGAATCCTGGCACTCTGATTCCCTGCAATCCTTGGGAATCCTGGCACTCACATTCCCTGGAATCCTTGGGAATTTGGGATTTTATTCCCTGCAATCCCCAGGAATCCTTGGGAATCTCAGGCCTCTCATTCCCTGGAATCCTTGGGAATTTGGGATTTTATTCCCTGAAATCCCCAGGACTCCTTGGGAATCCTGGCACTCTGATTCCCTGAAATCCTTGGGAATCCTGGCACTCACATTCCCTGGAATCCTTGGGAATTTGGGATTCCTTGGGAATCCTGGCACTCTGATTCCCTGGGATTTGGGATTTCATTCCCTGCAATCCCCAGGAATCCTTGGGAATCTCAGGCCTCTCATTCCCTGGAATCCTTGGGAATTTGGGATTTCATTCCCTGCAATCCCAAGGATGAATCTCAGGCCTCTCATTCCTTTCCATCCCGAGGACCTCCCCAGAGAAAATCCAGGAATTCTCTCTTTAAAGCCCCTCATCCCAACTCCTGCCACTTCCCCTCCCAGGGCCATTCCAGGATTTTCAGGGAGGTGCCAAATCCCAATTTTTTTCCCCGTTTTTTCCTTTTCCAGGCGATTTTTGCGGGAGACTCTGAAGATGTCGAACGCGGAGGACCTGAACCGCCTGACAGCCTGTTCTCTGGTGCTGCTGGGCCACATCTTCTACGTGCTGGGCAACCACAGGGTACTGCCAGTCCTGGCATCCCTGGGATTGTTAAATCCCAGGGAAAATCCCAGGAAAAAATCTCCCAAAAATCCCAGGAAAAATCCCCCCAAAAATCCCCCAAAAAATCCTCCAAAAATCCCAGGGAAAATCCCCGAAAAATCCCAGGGAAAATCCTCCAAAAATCCCAGGGAAAATCCTCCAAAAATCCCAGGGAAAATCCCAGGAAAAATCCCAGGGAAAATCCTCCAAAAATCCCAGGAAAAATCCCAGGGAAAATCCTCCAAAAATCCCAGGGAAAATCCCAGGAAAAATCCCAGGGAAAATCCCCCAAAAATCCCAGGAAAAAATCTCCCAAAAATCCCAGGAAAAATCCCCCCAAAAATTCCCCCAAAAATCCCCCCAAAAATCCCAGGAAAAACCCAAAAATCCCAGGGAAAAATCCCCCAAAAATCCCAGAGAAAATCCCCCAAAAATCCCAGGAAAAATCCCCGAAAAATCCCAGGAAAAAGTCCCAGGAAAAATCCCCCCAAAATCCCCCCAAAAATCCCAGGGAAAAAATCCCAGAGAAAATCCCCTCAAAAATCCCCCAAAAATCCCAGGGAAAAATCCCCCCCAAAAATCCCAGGAAAAAATCTCCCCAAAAATGCCCCCAAAAATCCCCCAAAATCCCAGGGAAAACCGGGATACGGTTGGGAATGACGGGGATTTTAAAGGATTTTTTGTGTTGTCACATCCCAGGTTGGGATTTTCCTCCCCCTGGATGATCCCGGGATTTGGGTTTTTGTGGAGTTTCAGGGGTCCTGGTCTGGGATCTGTTCCGGAAGGGTCCGGGCTGTAAAAAAAGATGGGAAAGGGAGAAAGTGGAATTGTGGTAAAATTCCCTGGGAATTCCCATGGAGAGAGTGGAAAAATGGGAATTTCCCAATGCAGAATTCCCAGAACGGAGCTCTGGGAGGTCCCACTCAGCGCTTCCATTTATCCCTGAAATCCCAGGGAATCCTCGGGAATTTTGGGATCCTGTTCCCTGCAGTCCTAAGGAATCCTTGGGAATTTGGGGATTTGATTCCCTGCAATCCCAAGGAATCCTTGGGAATTTGGGGATTTGATTCCCTGCAATCCCAGGGAATCCTCGGGAATTTTGGGATCTTGTTCCCTGCAGTCCTAAGGAATCTTTAGGAATTTTGGGATTTTATTCCCTGCAATCCCAGGGAATCCTTGGGAATTTGGGGATTTTATTCCCTGAATTCCTGAGGAATTCTTGGGACTGTTACTCCCTTCCATCCCAAAGAACCTTTAGGAATCCTGGGATTTTATTTCTTTTAATCCCAGGGAATCCTTGGGATCTGACTCCATTCCATCCCAGGGCATCCCTGGGAATCCTTGGGATTTGATTCCCTTCCACACCAAGGATTCCTTAGGAATTTGGGGATTTGATTCCCCTCAATCCCAAGAAATCCTTGGGAATGTTGAGCATTTCACTCCCTTCCAGTTCCCCACTGGAAATTTCCCATCTTTTCCATCAATTCCCCCAATCCCAATTTTCCCTCTCCCTTCCCATTTTTCCCAGGAAAGCAACAACATGGTGGTGCCGGCCATGCAGCTGGCCAGCAAAATCCCGGACATGTCGGTGCAGCTCTGGTCCTCTGCCCTGCTCCGAGGTAACTCGGGATCTGGGAATGTCCTGGAAAATTGGGAAAGGGATGGGGGGGTGGGAATTACAGGGAAAACCTGGAGGGTGTGGGACAGTGGGAATGTGCAGCTCTGGGGTAACTCGGGATCTGGGAGTGTCCTGGAAAATTGGGAAAGGGACGGGGGGGGGTGGGAATTACAGGGAAAACCTGGAGCTGATCCCGAGGGTGGGAATGTGCAGCTCCGAGGTAACTCGGGATTGGGGAGTGTCCTGGAAAACCGGGAAAGGGACAGTGGGGGAGTGGGAATTACATGGAAAACCTGGAGCTGATCCCAAGGGTAGGGTGGGCTGGGAATGTGCAGTGCCAGGGATAATTCAGGATCAGGGAATGTCCATAAAAATCTGGGAAAGAGCCTCCAGGAGAGTGGGAATGCCAGGGAGAACCTGGAGCTGATCCATTTATTTGGGACTCTTATTCCGTTCTACCCCAAGGAACCTTTAGGAATTTGTGGATTTGATTCCCTGCAATCCCTTGGTAATTTTGGGGTTTTATTCCCTGGATTCCTGAGGAATTTTTTGGGATTGTTAATCCTTTCCATCCTAATGGATCTTTAGAAATTTTGGAATCCTTGGGAATCCATTTCCCTGCAATCCCAAGGGATCTTTAGGAATTTGGGGATTTGATTCCTTTCCATCCCAGGGAATCCTTGGGAATTTTGGGATTTTATTCCCTCCCTGGGGGTTTTTGCTGCAGCCCCCAGCCCTGGGTCAGGATTTTTGGGCCGAGAGGAGCTCAGAGGTTGGGCTGGGTCAGGGCTGTTGGTCTGTGCTGAATTCCCGGATTTTTCCCGTTTTCCAGACCTGAACAAGGCCTGTGGGAACACCATGGACATTAACCCTTTCCATCCCAGGGAATGTTGGGATTTGATTCCCTGCAATCCCAGGCAATCCCTGGGGATTTTTGCTGCAGTACCCAGCCCTGGGTCAGGATTGTTGGGCCTGACTGAATTCCAGGATTTTTCCCGTTTTCCAGACCTGAACAAGGCCTGTGGGAACGCCATGGACGTTAACCCTTTCCATCCCAGGGAATCTTTAGGAATGTTGGGCTGAGGGCTGGGTCAGGGCTGTTGGGCCTGACTGAATTCCCGGATTTTTCCCGTTTTTCCAGACCTGAACAAGGCCTGTGGGAACGCCATGGACGTTAACCCTTTCCATCCCAGGGAATCTTTAGGAATTGTTGGGCTGAGGGCTGGGTCAGGGCTGTCGGGCCTGACTGAATTCCCGGATTTTTCCCGATTTTCCAGACCTGAACAAGGCCTGTGGGAACGCCATGGACGTTAACCCTTTCCATCCCAGGGAATCTTTAGGAATTTGGGGATTTGATTCCCTCCCTGGGGATTTTTGCTGCAGCCCCCAAACCCCGGGTCAGGATTTTTGGGCTGAGAGGAGCTCAGAGGTTGGGCTGGGTCAGGGCTGTTGGTCTGTGCTGAATTCCCGGATTTTTCCCGTTTTCCAGACCTGAACAAGGCCTGTGGGAACGCCATGGACGTTAACCCTTTCCATCCCAGGGAATCTTTAGGAATTGTTGGGCTGAGGGCTGGGTCAGGGCTGTTGGTCTGTGCTGAATTCCAGGATTTTTCCCGTTTTCCAGACCTGAACAAGGCCTGTGGGAATGCCATGGACATTAACCCTTTCCTAAGGAATCTTAGGGAATTGTTGGGCTGAGGGCTGGGTCAGGGCTGTCGGGCCTGACTGAATTCCCGGATTTTTCCCGTTTTCCAGACCTGAACAAGGCCTGTGGGAACGCCATGGACATTAACCCTTTCCATCCTAAGGCATCTTAGGGAATTGTTGGGCTGAGGGCTGGGTCAGGGCTGTCGGGCCTGACTGAATTCCCGGATTTTTCCCGTTTTTCCAGACCTGAACAAGGCCTGTGGGAACGCCATGGACGCGCACGAGGCGGCGCAGATGCACCAGAATTTCTCGCAGCAGCTGCTGCAGGATCACATCGAGGCCTGCAGCCTCCCCGAGCACAACCTGATCACCGTGAGCACCCCTGAATTCCCAAAATTCCCGCTTTTCCAGGGGAAATTCCCTTTGTGGTCACGGGGATGAGTTGGGGGTGGTGGGTTTGGGATTTGTTTTCTCTGGGGGTTTTTTACCCGCCCCAAAATGGAATTTTCTGTCCCAAATCTGAATTATTCCACCCCTAAACAGAATTTTCCCACCCAAAATGGAATTTTCCTGACCCAAAATGGAATTTTCCTGCCCCAAACCTGGATTTTCCTGCCTCAAAACCGGATTTTCCCGCCACAAAATTGAAATTTTCCTGCCCCAAAATGGAATTTTCTGCCTCAAAACTGAATTTTCCTGCCCCAAACCTGGATTTTCCTGCCCCAAAATCGAAATTTCCTGCCCCAAAATTGAATTTTTGTCCTCAAAACTGAATTTTCCTGCCACAAAATTGAAATTTTCCTGCTCCAAAATGGAATTTTCTGCCTCAAAACTGAATTTTCCTGCCCCAAAATTGAAATTTTCCTACCCCAAAATGGAATTTTCCCACCCCAACACTGAATTTTCCACTGGCTTTGAAATTCCCCAAAAAAAAAAAACCCTGGAAAACCAAATCCCAGCAGGGTGTGGGCTTGGAATTTGGGATCCCTGGGGCAGGGAGGATTTCCCTGGGAATTCCACAGATCCCAGGGAATTTTTCCCATTTTTCTCAGGTTTTTGGCTTTGAAATTCCCAGAAAAATCCCTGAAAATTCAAATCCAACAGGATTTTCACTTTGAAATTCCAAAAAACCCTTGGAAAACCAAATCCCAGCAGGATTTCTTCATGGAATGTGGGATTCCCAGGAATTCTGTGATCCTCAGGGAATTCTTCCATCTCAAGGGAATTTTTCCACGATTTTTGCCTTTGAAATTCCCAAAAAAAAACCCCCTGGAAAACCAAATCCCAGCAGGATGAGGGGTTGGAATTTGGGATCCCTGGGGCAGGGAGGATTTTCCCGGGAATCCTTTGCTCCTCGGGGAATTTCCCGGGAATTTTTCCGGAATTCTGATCCCGATTTTCTCTCCCTGGCAGTGGACGGACGGACCCCCCCCGGTCCAATTCCAGGCCCAGAACGGCCCCACCACCAGCCTGGCCAGCCTGCTGTGAAATCCCGGGAAATCCCACAGAAATCCCGGGAAAATCCCGGGAAAACTCCAGGGAAATTCCAGGATCTCCAGCGCCAACATCCCGGAGGAAAAAACAACAAAAAAACATCGAAAACTTGGGAAAAGAAACAAAAAATCCACGGAAAAACTTCGGAATTCCCTCTGGCAGTGAGAAAAAAGTAGGAATTTTCCGGGAATTTCCAGGAATTTTCCAGGAATTTTCTGGAATTTTCTGGAATTTTGCAGGAATTTTCCAGGGAATTACCCGGGAATTTTCCAGGAATTTTCCAGGGAATTACCTGGGAATTTTCCAGGAATTTTCTGGAATTTCCCGGGAATTTTCCAGGAATTTTCTGGAATTTCCCAGGAATTCCCAAGAATTTCCCAGGAATTCCCGGAGCCTCCGGAGCCGCTGTTCCAGCTGGGAATTCCAGGTGAATCCCAAGGTTTGGGAATTCCCAGGAAAAACTTGGGAATCCTCGGGAATAAACGAGGAGATCCCGGCTGGGATTCCCTGCAAAGGAAAATTTGGGAATTCTGGGATTCTCCTGCCCCACCACAGCTCTCCCCACCCTCTGGCTTTGGGAAAATCGGGAATTTTTTCCTGCTGATCCCAAATTTTCCCAGCCTGAAGGCGCCGGTGCCTTAAGGATTCCCAGATCCGACTCTGGGAGAAATTCCAGCCTCGCCCTCGGCACAAAATTCCCTTTCCCAGGGATTTTTTCCAGATTTTTTTCCAAGTTTTTCCAGGTTTTTTTTCAGGTTTTTTTCCAGTTTTTCCCAGTTTTTTTCCAAGTTTTTCCCCTTTTTTTTTCCAGGTTTTTTCCCTGTTAAATTCCCTGGTTTATCCCAGTTTTTTCCGGGTTTTTTTTGATTTTCCAGGAGATCTCCCAGAGCTTTGGGAATGCTGAATCCCAGGAAAAAGCTGGAAGTTTTCCCAGGATTCCAGCAGTGCCTGGGGTGGGATGGAGTTGGAATTTCTGGGAAAAGGGGAAGGAAAAGAACTCGGGAATTCCTGGGGAGAGGAAAAGCAAAACCCTGGAAACTCCCAGAGATTTTTGGGGAATTTTTAATCCCAAAAATTGGGATTTTTCCATGAATTTTCCCATCCCACCTGGATGGGGAGGAACCTTAAAATTCCCCCAAAATTCCCTTAAATTTCCCTCATTCCCATCATTTTCCCATCTTTTCCTGCAGGTGGAATTTTTTCCGCCCAAATTCCTCAATTTTCCCTCTGGAATTCACTCCAGGGATGAGGTTTGGTTTTATTTGGGGTTTTTTTCCATGGAATCCTGGAGAGCTCCCAAGGACCTGGAAATCCCTGGAATTTTGGGATTGAAGATTGGGAATTTTCATTCCGGATTCCTTCAGGATTAAGGAAAACCCTCGGTGCTGTTGGAACTCCAAACACCAGGGAAAAAATTCCCCAAGAATTCCCAAATCCCGGGATTTTCCAGCCTGAATCCGGGGCTGGAATTCCCTGGGCAGCTCCCAGACTTGCCTGGATCCCGAATTTATTTTGGGGATATTTGGGATCCCCCAAATTTTCATCCCCGTGGAGAATTGGGGGAGTTTTCCCAATTTTTCAGGGTTTTTGGGAAGGAAATTCCCAGTTTTTATTTCCTTGGGGGTGCAACAATTCCTGGGAATTTTTTTCCTTGGAATTTCTTTCCTTGGAATTTTCCTGCCTTGGGAAAAGCTGAAAATTCCCAAATCCCAGCCAGGAAATCCAAATTTTCCCTTCTAACTCCGGAACATTCCTGGAATATTCTGGAATTTCGGGCTAAACTCAGCTTTGGCTTGAGATTTTGGGATGGAATTCCCAAATTTTGGGAATGATCCCGATCCCAGGGCAGGGACACTTCCACTATTTGGGGCACTTCCAGGGCGGCCAAATCCCGAAAAAAATCGGGAAAAACCTGGAAAAAACTCGGGAAAAATTGGGAAAAAATCGGGAAAAATTGGGAAAACTTGGGAAAAATCAGGAAAAATCAGGAAAAATTGGGAAAAAATTGGGAAAACTCCCAATTCCTGCGAGCTGTGCTTGGAGCTGAGCTTTGGGAATTCCCCCAGGAATTTTCCTGGGAATTCTCTGGTGGCTCCCGTGGGCAAAGAACCTTTCCCAACCCCCCAGGAAGGACAAAATTCCCAAAAATTCCCAATTTTCCGCCTCCAGCATCCCATAAAATTCCCTTCGGTGGCTGAAACAGCTGGAGAATCCCTCTGGAATTCCGGGTGGGAGCTGGGGGTTGGATCCCAGCTCTTCCCAGTGCCGGAATTCCCGGTGCAGATCCCGGGCCAATGTACAGAGCTTTTTACCATTGTATATTAAATTATTTAATAGCTTTTCCTTGGCAGCCTCTCCTTTTGCTTTGGTTTTCTGGGAGCAGGGGTGGGAAGGAGGAGCTGAAATTCCCTGGAATTCTGGAGGAAAACGGGGAAAATCCCGGAGATTCTCCAACGTTGCTCTGGGTTGATTTTGTTGGAGATTTTCCTCCTGAAATTGTGGAATTGTCTCCATGAAATCCTTAAAAATCAAAATAATTCAGGGGATTGGGGAAGTTTTCCAGGGTTTTTTATGGAACAGCCGGGATTTCTCCTGGAAAATCCCATCCCTGGTGGAAAATAAATGGGATTGCTGCAGAGCCCATCCCATTCCTGACAGCGGGAATTGGGAACTCCAAAGAATTCCCAAAGAATCCCAAAGCCGTGGGATTAAATCTGTGTGGGAATGATCCTGAGGGATAAATCCCAATGGGAATGACCCCAAATCACTTTGGGAATGATCCTGAGGGATAAATCCCAGCAGCAATGATCCCAAATCACTTTGGGAATGACCCCCGAGGGATAAATCCCACCAGGAATGATCCCAAATCCCACCAGGAATGATCCCAAGAGTTACATTCCAATGGGAATGACCCCAAATCCCAATGGGAATGATCCCAAGGGTTAAATTCCAATGGGAATGATCCCAAATCCCACCGGGAATGATCCTGAGGGATAAATCCCAGCAGCAATGATCCTGAGGGATAAATCCCAATGGGAATCATCCCAAATCACTTTGGGAATGACCCCAAATCCCACCGGGAATGATGTCGGGGTTAAATCCCACTGGGAATGACCCCGGCAGGAGCAGCCGGACCGGCCCGGGCAGCTCAGCCCCAGCTCAGCCCCTGAGTCACCGAGGTGGGACCGGGACCGGGACCCCATCCCTGCCCTGGAACCGGGAACTGCCCCGGGACCGGGATTGGCACCGGGATCTGCCCCGGGCCTGGCACCAGCACCGGCAGCGGGGTCTGCCCCGGGCCCTGCCCCTGCCCCTGGCACCGGGACCTCGTCCGACTCTGGAACCAGGACCGGCACCGGGACCGGCCCCGGGATCTCATCCCTGGCCCCTGCTGCTCCTGGACTCCGGGCCCTGCTCCCGGTACCGGCTGGAGCTGCCGAGGCACCGACACCGACACCGACACCGGAGCGGGGCCTCATCCCCGTGCCCGGCATCGCCCGGAGCTGCGGGGCCGGGCCCCGACCCTGCCCCGGCTGCTCCTGCGGCACCGGGCCCTGCCTGTGCCCCGGTACCGGCTGGGGCTGCTCCGGGCCCTGCCCCGGTACCGGCTGGGGCTGCTCTGGGCCCTGCCCCGGGACCGGCTGGGGCTGCTCCAGGACCGGGCCCGGGCCCTGCCCCTGCGGCCGCTCCCGGGGCCGTTTTCCCCCTGACCCCCGGCCCCGTCTGGCTCTGCCGCGAGTCCCGGCCCTCACCCGGCCCGGCCGCAACCCCGCCCGCAGAACCGGCTCCGCCAGGCCCCCGGTGCCTCCCCCTCGTTTCCTCCCGCCGGCCCCCCCTATCTGCGGCCCCAGCGCGGCCTGCGCGGGCGGATAAGGGCGGCGGGGCCGGGCCCCTCCCCGGGCCGCCATCACCTCAGCCGGCCCCGGGAGGAGCCAGCGCGGCCCGGCCCCGGGGGAACCGGCGGGAGGAGCCGGGCCCGGCCCCGCCGCCCCGCCCACGCCCCGCCCCCTCCCCGCGGGCCGAGATCTCATTGGCTCTCGCTGGGCACCCGCTGTCTTCTATTGGATATTTCACCCATCAATCAAATCAAAGCCACGCCTCCTTCCGCCCTCACAGCAGGGACGAGGCGCGCACCACGGGGGCGCGCCGCTGATTGGTCAATACTCTCGTCAATCAAAAACAAAACCACGCCTTCCCCTCACCGCTTACTACGGGGGCGGGCCTACTGCTGCCTCTTCGCGCCGATTGGCTGCAGGGCAGGCAACCCACCTTTCTATTGGCCGGCGCCGCCGTCCATCATTAGTTTAAAGATTAAAAAAAACCCACCCAACGCAGCGCCCCAGGCCTGGGCAGGGGGGGCGTGGCCGGGCGCGAGGGTGTCCCAAATCTGCCTGGCAACGGGGGGGGTCCCGAGGGGGGGGGGGCGAGGGGAGGGGGGGCAGAGGGGAGGGGAGGGGGCGAGAGGGGAGGGCACGGAGGGGGAGGGGGCGAGAGGGGCGGGAGGATGGGGGGGGCCGGCGAGTGAGGGGGGGCGGGTCCCCCTGCGCGCGCAGCCCCCCCCGCCCCCCCCTCCTGTCAGTGGCCACCTGAGGGAGCCGCCTCCCCTCCCCCCACGGCCCCAGTCCGGGCCGGGCCCCGCTGAGGAGGAGGAGGAGGCGGCTCTGAGGGGGCTCCGGACAGTGAGTGACACCCGCGCCCCGCCAGCTCCCCCAGGCCGGGAAGGGGGCACGGGGACGAGGGGACACCCCCACACACACACCCCCTTCCCCCTGAGGGGAAATCGGGGCTTGGGGCACGGGGGGAGCGGCGGGGCCGGAGATCCGGGGTGAGGCGGGGGCTGTGAGGGGGCACGGCCGTGAGGGAGAGAAGGGAGCGGGCAAAGGGCGGCTCTGGCCAGCGGGGACCCCGTGAGGGGCGCGGGGAACGGGGCTGAGGGAGAGCGCCAAAGCGCCGGGGGGGTTCACGGCGGATGAAAGTGCGGCCGGGCGTGTGTGCGAACGGGGGGGGAGGTGGAGATAATAAAAAAAAAAAAAAAGAGAGAAAAGAGAAAAGGTTGGGAAGTCCGAGGGGAGGGTGGGCACGGGTGAGGGGGTGCCAGGGAGGAGCGGGAGTGCATCCTGGGAGTTGCCCGATAGGCACAGCCACCAGAGCATGTCAGCAAAGGCGGATTATTGGTGCCAGAGCCTTGGGAAGCGGGGGAGGGGAATGGGGGAGGGGACGGGCCACCACCGGGGCCACCGGGGCCACCACCGGGGCCACCAGGCCACGGCTCGGGGCTCCCGGGGAGCGCGGGCAGCCCTGAGGGAGCCCCGGCGGAGCCGTGCGGACAGCGGGGTGCGCGTGTGTCCCCCCGGGCCAGCCCCGCCGCCATCCTGCCGTGGGTGTCCCCTCGGTGTGTGACGGGCCCGGAGTGGCACTCCGGAAACACGGAGAAACTTTGGGCACGGGGCGGGGAAACGCGGGGCTGTGCGGGGGAAAGGAGCGGGGAAAGGAGCGGGGAAACGCGGGGCTGTGCGGGGAACGGAGCGGGGCAGTGCGGGGAGAGGAGCGGGGGAAGGAGCGGGGAACGGAGCGGGGAACGGAGCAGGGAAAGGAGCGGGTCTGTGCGGGGAGAGGAGCGGGGGAAGGAGCGGGGAACGGAGCGGGGAACGGAGCAGGGAAAGGAGCGGGTCTGTGCGGGGAGAGGAGCGGGGGAAGGAGCGGGGAACGGAGCGGGGCTGTGCGGGGAGAGGAGCGGGGCTGTGCGGGGGGAAAGGAGCGGGGCTGTGCAGGGATCCATGAGAGATTGGGAGGGGGAAAAGTGAGGGGTGAAGGGAGAGCACAGGGGGTTTGGGGAAAGCTGAGGAGTTAAGGGAATGCTGAGGGGTTTTGGGGGATAAAAGTGAGGGGTGAAGGGAGAACTGAGGGGTTTGGGGAAAAGCTGAGGGGTTTGGGGAGAACTGAGGGGTTTGGGGAATAAAAGTGAGGAGTGAAGGGAGAACTGAGGGGTTTGGGGAAAAGCTGAGGGGTGAAGGAAAAGCTGATGGGTGAAGGGAATGCTGAGGGGTTTTGGGAAAAGCTGAGGGGTTTGGGGAGAACTGAGGGGTTTGAGGGGGAAAAGCTGAGGGGAGAAGGGAATGCTGAGGGGTTTTGGGAAAAGCTGAGTTTGGGGAAAAAAAGCTGAGGAGTTTGGGGAAAAGCTGAGGGGTTTTGGGTAGAACTGAGGGGTGCAGGAAAGTTGAAGGGTTGAGGGGAAAGCTGAGGGGTTTGGGGGCATAAAAGTGAGGGGTGAAGGGAAAGCAGAGGGGGTTTTGGGAAAAGCTGAGGGGTTTGGGTAGAACTGAGGGGTTTGAGGGGAAAAAGTGAGGGGTGAAGGAAAAGCTGAGGGGTGAAGGGAATGCTGAGGGGTTTGAGGAGAGCTGAGGAGTTTTGGGGAAAAAAAAGTGAAGGGTTGAAGGGAAGGCTGAGGGATTTGGGGAAAGCTGAGGGGTTTTGGGTAGAACTGAGGGGTGCAGGAAAGTTGAAGGGTTGAGGGGAAAGCTGAGGGGTTTGGGGGGGAAAAGTGAGGGGTGAAGGGAAAGCTGAAGGGTTTGGGGAGAGCTGAGGGGTTTGGTGAAAACTTAGAGGTGCAGGAAAAGCTGAGGGGTTGAAGGGAAAAACGGGATGTAGGAAAAGCTGAGGGGTTTGGGAAAAGCTGAGGGGTTTGGGGAAAAGCTGAGGGGTTTGGGATAAACTGAGGGGTTTGGGGAAAACAGGAGCTGAAGGGAAAGCTGGGGATGTGCTGGAAAAGCCCAGGGGCTGCTGGAAAACTTGAGGGTCTGGGCTGAAATCTGAGGGTTTGGCCTAAAATTGGAGAGTTTGTCCTAAAATCTCAGGGGCTGAAGGGAGAGCTGGGGATGCACCGGGAAACCTCAGGGGTGGCAGGGGAACCTCGGGGCTCTGCTGGAAAATCTGGGGGTCTGTCCCTAAATCTGAGGCGCTGCTGGAAATCTCAGGGGTTTGCCCCCAAATTCGAGGGTCTGCTGGAAAATTTGAGGCACTGCTGGAAAACCTGGGAGCAAAATCTGAGGGTCTGTCCCAAAATCCAGGGATTTTCACCCAAACTCCAGGCTCAGCAGGAAATCCTGAGGGTTTGCCCCAAATCCCAGGGGTCTGAGGGAATCCTGAGGATTTGTGGGATAATCCAAGGATCTGCTGAAAAACTTGGGAGGCCGTTCCTCAAAACTCTGAGGGTCTGCCCTGAACCCTGAGAATCCTCTGGAAAACTCTGGGATCCACTGGAAAACTCTGGGATCCACTGGAAAACCTGAGGGGCTGGGGCACAACCCCAGGGATTGTCCCAAGACACCCAAATCCAGGGATTTTCCCCAAAACCTGTGGGATAGACTGAGGATCTGCTGGAAAACCTGAGAGTCTGCGGGAAGATAGAGGGGGTCCGTGTGAAATCCAGGGATCTGTGAAATCCCAGGGATTTGTGTGAAATCCAGGGATCTGTGTGAAATCCAGGGATTTGTGTGAAATCCAGGGATCTGTGTGAAATCCAGGGATCTGTGTGAAATCCAGGGATCTGTGAGAATTCCCAGGGGTCTGTGTGAAATCCAGGGATCTGTGAAATCCCAGGGATCTGTGTGAAATCCAGGGATCTGTGAAATCCAGGGATCTGTGTGAATTCCCAGGGATCTGTGAAATCCAGGGGTCTCTGGAGACTCCCAGGGCTCCATCCCAAATCCCGGGGGTCTGTGTGAATTCCAAGGATCTGTGAATTCCCAGGGATCTGTGTGAAATCCAGGGGTCTGCCCCAAATCCTGGGATTCTGTGGTGAATCCCGGGAATCTGTGGAGAATCCCAAGGGTCCATCCCAAATCTCGGGGCTCCATCCCAAATCCTGAGGGTCAGTGTGAAATGTTTGGGTCTGCCCCAAACCCCAGAATTCTGCAGTGAATCCCGGGGGTCTGTCCCAAATCCTGGGGGTCTGTGATGAATTCTGAGGATCTGTGGAGAATCCCAGGGGTCCATCCCAAATCCCAGGGGTCAGCCCCAAATCCCAGGGCTCCATCCCAAATCCTGGGGGTCAGCCCCAAATCCCAGGGTCCTGTGGTGAATCCCGGGGGTCTGTGGTGATTCCCAGGGATCCATCCCAAATCCTGGGGGTCTGTGGAGAATTCCAAGGGTCCATCCCAAATCCCAGGGGTCCATCCCAAATCCTGAGGGTCCATCCCAAATCCTGAGGGTCAGTGTGAAATGTTTGGGTCTGCCCCAAATCCCAGAATTCTGCAGTGAATCCCGGGGGTCTGTCCCAAATCCTGGGGGTCTGTGGAGAATTCCAAGGGTCCATCCCAAATCCCAGGGATCCATCCCAAATCCTGGGGGTCTGTGGAGAATTCCAAGGGTCCATCCCAAATCCTGGGGGTCAGCCCCAAATCCCAGGGTCCTGTGGTGAATCCCAGGGATCTGTGGTGATTCCCAGGGATCCATCCCAAATCCAGAGGGGTCTGCAGTCAGTCTGTGGGGTGTGTGTGAAATCCGTGGCTCTGCCCCAAATCCCGGGAGTCTGCAGTGAACCCAGGGGCTCCATCCCAAATCCCGGGGCTCTGTGGTAAATTCTGGGAGTCAATCCCAAATCCCAGAGGTCAGTTTGAAATCCCGGCTCCATCCCAAATCCTGAGGGTCTGTGTGAATCCCAGGGCTCCATCCCAAATCCCAGGGATCTCTGTGGGATCCCGGCTCCATCCCAAATCCCGGCTCCATCCCAATCCTGGCCGCATCCCTCTGGAATTTTGAATTCCAAATTTCACCATCAGGACCAGAAAATTCCCTTTCATTCCCCCCCAGTTCTCCCTCGGCCTCGCCCCTTTTTTGGGATTTCAGGGTTGGAAAAATCCAGTTAATTCTGAATTTTCCCTCTTTTCCCCTCCTCTTTCCAGCCTTTTCCCAGTTTTTTGGGAAAATCCCATTTCAGGATTTTTTTTAGGGAAAATTAAAGGACTTAGGAGGGATTAATTCCCAAATTTTGATCCAGGAGCGAATTCCCAATGGGAAAACAGGAAAAAAACCCTTCAGTTATAACTTAAATTTAAGGAAAAGTTACTTTGTTCTAACTAAAATTCCTTAAAAAGTTGGGAATTGGGATTTGCTGAGTCCAAAGCAGCGGGAAAAGTGTGGAATATTTCAGTTTGGGGGAGAGAAATGGAGTTTTGGGAAGGGAAATCCCAAAGTTTTAGAGGAAAATTGAATTCTAGGAAGGAACCCCTTGTTTTAGGAAGGAAAATCCGTATTTTGGGAAGGAAAATCCAGGGTTTTAGAGGAAATTGGAGTTTTAGGAAGGAAAATCCAGGTTTTTAGAGGGAATTGGAGTTTTAGGAAGAAAAATCCAGGTTTTTAGAGGGAATTGGAGTTTTAGGAAGGAAAATCCAGGTTTTTAGAGGAAATTGGAGTTTTAGGAAGGAAAATCCAGGGTTTTAGAGGAAATTGGAGTTTTAGGAAGGAAAATCCAGGTTTTTAGAGGAAATTGGAGTTTTAGGAAAGAAAATCCAGGTTTTTAGAGGAAATTGGAGTTTTAGGAAGAAAAATCCAGGTTTTTAGAGGAAATTGGAGTTTTAGGAAGGAAAATCCAGGTTTTTAGCAGGACTCAGCTTTTAAATTTTGGATTTGGCTTTTTCCCCTCCCAAAAAAAGCTGGGAAAAGAAATTTTTTTTTAGGATTTTTGGGACAAATCCCAACCCTGGGCCAGCCCTGCTGGAGCTGCGTTTTCCAGGGAATAAAATGGAGCCGAAATTCCCATTTTGTGCTCCCAAAAAATCCTCGGAAAATTCCCAATTCCTGCCACCAGGAATTCCAGAGGGGACACAGGACTCGGTTTGTCCAGCTGGGGGCTGGAGCTGGGAAAATTTGGGATAAAATCCCCCAAAATTGGGATAAATTCCCCCAAACTCAGCCAAATTCCCCCAAATTTGGGATAAATTCCCCCAAATTTGGGATAAATTCCCCCAAATTCAGCCAAATTTCCTCAAATTTGGGATAAATTCCCCCAAATTTTTCTTGGGAATCTGTTTGGGATAAATTTTTTGGGGACTGACTGATCCCGGTTTCCATGGGGATGGGACAGAGGGGTTAAAATTTGGGATAGAGACCCAAAATCCAAGGATTTGGGTGGGTTTGGGATGGGATTTGGGTGTCCCTGACCCTCAGGATCCCTTCCCATCCCGGGAATTTCCGGCTGGAATTTGGGGAGTCCATGGAAAATACGGAGGGGATTTGTGGGATTGATCCCTGGAATTCTGGGTCGATCCCTGGGGTTTGCAGGGAAATTCCTGGGATTTGGGCAGAATTCACCAGGGTTTGGGGAGAATTTTCTGGGATTTCGCAGGAATTTCTGGAATTCTGGATTGATCCCTGGGATTCTGGGATGGAAGGAGCCGAGGGATCCCCGATCCCACCCCACCTTCCCTGATCCCGGATTGTTCCCGGAACATTCCAGGGATCCGGGGGCAGCCACGGCTGCTCTGGGAATTCCTGCCCCAAATCCCACCCAAATTCCCAAATTTCCCATTCAAACCCATTCCCATTGGATTTTCCCAGTTTGGGATGATATCCATGGAATTTTCCAAGTTTTGGGATTGTGTCCATTGGATTTTCCCAGTTTTGGGATGACTTCCATTGGATTTTCTGGTTTTGGGGTGTTATCCATGGATTTTTCCCAGTTTTGGGGTGTTATCCATTGGATTTGGGATGGAATCCATGGGATTTTCCCAGTTTGGGATGATATCCATTGATTTTTTCCAGTTTTGGTTGATATCCGTAGAATTTCCCCCGTTTTGGGATGGAATCCATGGGATTTTCCCAAGTTTTGATGGATATCCATTGGATTTTTCCAGTTTTGGGATGGCGTCCATGGGATTTTCCCAAGTTTTGGATTTTCCAGCTTTGCAGTGGCATCCGTGGGATTTTTCCAGGTTTTAGGGTGGTTCCCATTGGATTTTCCACCTTAATAACTAATAATTAATTAATAATTAATTAATAATTCCACAGCTCCGAATTCCTTCCGCCGTTCATTTGGTGTGAAACGATGGAAATTCGGGATTTGGGATCCGGCTCTGGCAAAACTTCCCTGGAAAAGTCTTTTCCCAAAATCCCGGGGATGGCGGGCGCTGAACTGGGAGGAATTTCCTGGGATTTTGGGGGGATCTGCGGAGATTTTCAGGGAATTTTCTGGGATTTCGCAGGAATTTGGGGAGAACTGCCAGGATTTATTGGGAATTTAATGGGAATTTCTGGGATTTTGGGGGGAATTTTCCAGGAGGATTTTGGGGTCGCGGCTTTCCCGGAGCTTCTTTGGGACCGGGGAAATTTTGGGATCGGAGCCGAGCCCAGCCCCAGTCCCGGAGCGCCCCGCGCCTCCGGCACCGGCACCGCCGCTGTCCCCGCTGTCCCTGCCTGTCCCTCTGTCCGTCCATCTCTCTGTCCCTCTGTCCCTGTCCCTCTGTCCCTCTGTCTGTCCCCTCTCTGTCCCTCTGTCCGTCCCTGTCTGTCCCCCTGTCTGTCCCTCTGTCCCCTCTGTCCCTCTGTCTGTCCCTGTCCCTCTCTCTGTCCCCTCTCTGTCCTTCTGTCTGTCTGTCCCTCTGTCTGTCCCTCTCTCTGTCCCTCTGTCCCTGTCCGTCTGTCTGTCCCTCTGTCTGTCCCTGTCCCTCTGTCTCTCTCTCTGTCCCTCTGTCCCTGTCCCTCTGTCTGTCCCCTCTCTGTCCCTCTGTCTGTCCCTCTGTCTGTCCCTGTCCCTCTGTCTGTCCCCTCTCTGTCCCTCTGTCCCTTCCCCTCTCTCTCCACGTGGCCTCTCCCAGCGCGGCTCTGCCCGCGCGCCCCCCGCCCGCCGCTCCAGCCAATCAGCGCCCTCCTCTCATCCCCCGCGCGCCCCCCGCAGCCAATGGCGGCTCGCGACACAAGCGCGGCTCCCCCCGGAAGCGGCGGCGGCCGCGGCTCCGCGCGGGCCCCGGGCCCGGAGCGCTCCCGGTGCCGTCCCCGCGCTGTCCCCGCGCCGTCCCCGCGCTCCCGGCGCTCTCCCCGCCGTCCCCTCGGTGCCCTCACGCCGCCTCACCGCTCTCCCCACTCCGTCCCTTCCGCCGGCCCCGCCGCTCGGCCGCCCCGCCCCGCGCATGCTCCCCCGGTGCCGCCGCGGCTCCATGTGTGAGGAGCGCGTCCGCGGCACCGGCGGCACCGGCGGCACCGGCACCGGCGTCCCCCGGCGGGATCAGCGGGGCAGCGGGACGGCGGCGGCCACGGCGCGGCCACGGCGCAGCGCGGGCGGCTCAGCGGGCCGGGCCGGCCCCGCGGGGGGAGCGGAGCGGCGCCCGCCGAGTTCTCCGGTAAAAGTTGTCCCGGCGGGGTTTGTCCCCGGGAGCGGAGCGGCGGAGCGGCCGCGGGCCGGGGAACGGGCGGGCCGGGGTGGCACGGAGCCCCGGGGGAAGTTTGCGGCGATTTCCCGGCAAGTCAAAGTCCCGCTGGCCGCGGTACCGGGAGCGCTCCGGGATCCCGGGGCTCCCCCGGCCCCCCCGCAGCCCCGAACCGCTCCGCCCGCCCGGCGCCCCGGGGCCGCCGCCGGCTTTTGTTTGGGAAAGTTGCTGCGGGCTTTCCGCCGGGCTGCTTCCTCTTCCTCCTCTTCCTCCTCCTTCTCCTCCTCCTCCTCCTCTTCCTCCTCCGCCGCCGCCCCGAGCGCTCCGCGCCCGCTTCGCTCGCCCCGTACCGGGGACACGGGGCCCCCCGAACCCCCCGGTCACCCCCGGTCACCCCCGGTCACCCCCCCGGTCACCCCGGGGCTCCCCAGGTCAATCCCCGCTGTCCAAACCCGCCGTGTCCCCCCCGTGTCCCCCCCGTGTCCCCACTCCCGGTGTCCCCCGGTGCCGCTGCCCCCCCCGGGCTCGCCGGGCACGGGGACCCCCCCGAACCCCCCCGGTCACCCCGTGGTCACCCCCCGGTCACTCCCCGGTCACCCCCGGGGCTCCCCCGGTGGATCCCCGCGCTCCCAGGCCGCCCTGCCCCGCGCTGTCCCCGCGGGCGGTGCCCCCGGTGCCCCCCGGTGCCCCCCGGTGCCGGAGCCCCGCGGTGGCCGCGGTCGGGCCGTGCGGCCGGGCCGGGCCGGGGCCGTGTCACAATAAAAGTCCCCGGCCGCCCTTCCTGCGCCCCGGGGCACCGGCCATGGCACCGGGGGCGGCACCGGGATCGGGATCAGTACCGGGAGCGGGATCAGTACCGGCCATGGCACCGGGAGCGGGACCAGTACCGGGATGGGCACAGGGATCGGGATCAGTACCGGGATCAGTACCGGCATGGGCACCGGGAGTGGGACTGGGAGTGGCACCGGGACCGAGATTGGGATCGGGTTGAGCACCGGGATGCGCTGCCCGGGATCGGGATCCGCACCGGGATCGGGATCAGTACCTGGATCAGTACCGGGAATGAGATCGGGATCTGGACTGGGACTTGGGATGGGCACCGGGAGCGGCACCGGGGTCGGGAACAGCGCTGGGACCGGGACCGGGATCAGCACCGGGATCCGCACCGGGACCGGGATCGGGACCGGGACCGGGATGGGCACCGGGATGCGCTGCCCAGGGGACACGGACCCCGGGAGTTCCGGGAATTGGGGAATCCCGGAGGTCCGGGGGCGATGCGGGACAATCCCGGCCCCACAGCAGCGGTGGGTGAACGCAAACCGGGAACTGCGGGAGTTCCAGCCGGGAATTGCGGGAGTTCCAGCCGGGAATTGCGGGAGTTCCAGCCGGGAACTGCGGGAGTTCCAACCGGGAATTGCGGGAATTCCAACCGGGAATTCCCCTCTGGGAATGGGATTCGCTTTTCCCCAGCATCCCCTCACTTTTCCCGGGAGCAGCCCCGGCCCAGGGGCAGAGAATTCCAGCCGGGAATGCCCCCCTGGGACTGGGATTCCCATCCCGACTTTTCCCGAGGGTTTCCTGAGTTTTTCCATGATTTTTCCATGATTTTTCCATGATTTTCCCCTGGGTTTTACTTTGCTTTCTCCGGGATTTTCCTGCCTCGCTCCGGGCGCTCCCCCATTCCCAGGCTGGAATTCCCGAGCTGAGAATTTGGGATTTGGGTGTCCCAAATCCCGGGAATGTTCCCAATTCCGGATCCGGGATCCGGCCGGGAAGCGCCGGGGGGGGCACAGGAAGGGAAACCCGGGGGGGGCAGCGCCGGAAACGGGACCGGGAGCTCGGGAAAGGGACCGGGAATGGGCTGGGAGCTCGGGAAAGGGACTGGGAATGGGCTGGGAGCTCGGGAAAGGGACCGGGAATGTGCCAGGGATTTAAGGAAGGGGGCCGGGATCAGCCTGGGAGCCACTGGGAAGGGGCTGGGATCGGCTGGGATTTAGGGAAAAGGGCTGAAATTTGACAGGGAGTTTGGGAAAGGGGCCGGGATCGGGCTGGGATCAGCAGGAAAAGGTCTGGGATCAGCCTGGGATGAGCGGGAAAGGGGCTGGAATGTGCCAAGGATTTTGGGGAAAGGTCTGGGATCCACCTGGAATTGCAGGAAAGGAGCTGGGATCAGCCTGGGATCAGCAGGAAAAGGTCTGGGATCAGTCTGGGATTTTGGGAAAGGGGCTGGAAGTGGCCTTGGATCAGTGGGAAAGGGGCCGGGATCAGCCTTGGATCAGTGGGAAAGGGGCCGGGATCTGCCTGGGATTCAGGGAAAAGGGCCGGGATGTGCCAGGGGGTTGGGAAAAACCCGGGGATCAGCGGGAAAGGAGCTGGGATTGGCCTGGGATTGTGGGAGAGGGGCTGGGATTGACCTGGGATCAACCTGGACAGAGGCTGGGATCGGCCTGGAATTTTGGGATAGGGGCAGGAATCTCCCTGGGATCAGCAGGAACAGCTGGGATCTGCCAGGGATTGGCTGGAAACTTGGGAATGCTGGGAAGTTGGGAATGCTGGAAACCTGGGAATGCTGGGAAGTTGGGAATGCTGGGAAGTTGGGAATGCTGGGAAGTCAGAAATGTCCTGGGAATGTTTTGAATCCCGAAATTCCAGCCCCATCCCGGGATATCGCCGATGGAATTCCCAGGCCGGAGGTGAATCCTGACGGGAACAAATCCCTCGTTTTCCTGGGATTCCTGGAATTCCGGGATGCTTTGGGCTGGGAAGGAGCTCCGGGCTGTTTTCCCGGGATTTCCCAGGCTGCCGGGAATTCCTGGGAATTCTGTGCCGCTCCCTCTCCAGTTTTTCCCACGGATCCCAAACTTTCCCAGGATTTTTCCCTCTCCTGATCCAACCTGGGGCTCCTCCCCGAGAATCCCGAGCAGCCGGAATTCCAGAATTCCAGAATTCCAGGATTTCCCAGGGAAACCCAGGGAATTGCAGCTCCCCAAACCCCGGGAGCAGCGGCCGGGGCGGCGCCGAATTCCAAAGGATTTTCTGGGATTTTCCCAGATCCTCTTAAGCACCAAAGCTCCGGGTGAGCTCCGGTAATTCCCGCTGGAATTCCGGGATCACGGGGCCGGAAAACCCCGGGAACGGCCCAGAAAAACCGGGAATGATGGGAAATCTGGGAATTCTGTGAATAAAAACTGGGAATGATGGGAAATCTTGGAATTCTGTGAATAAAAACTGGGAATGATGGGAAATCTGGGAATTTCATGTATGGATATTGGGAATTAAGGGAAATTTAGGAATTCCCTGGATGGAAACAGGGAATGAAGAGAAATCTTGGAATTCTGTGAATAAAAACTGGGAATAAAGGGAAATCTGGGAATTCTGTGAATAAAAACCGGGAATGATGGGAAATCTGGGAATTTCATGTATGGATATTGGGAATGAAGGGAAATCTGGGAATTCTGGGGATGGAAAGTAGTGGGACTGAAGGAAAATCTGGGAATTCTGTGAATAAAAACCGGGAATGATGGGAAATCTGGGAATGAAGGGAAATCTGGGAATTCCGGGGATGGAAATTGGGAATAACAGAAAATCTGGGAATTCCCTGGATTTCAGTGCCTGGAAAACTCCCAGGATGAACCAAAAGAAGGGAAAACCCCTGGGAATTCCCGGATTTTCCCAAAAAAAGCTGGATTTGATCCCTGAGGGAATGAGCCGGGTCCCACCCACAGCAATTCCATGGAAAATCCCTCCAGGAATTCTTTTTTTTCCATGGAAAAGCCACAGACGGAGCTCCGGAATTCCGGGACCCACCCGGATCGGCTGGAATTGGACGTTGGAATTCCAGGCTGGGAATTCCTTGGATTTGCTGCTTCCCAAGGAATCCTTGAAAATTCCCTTTTCCCAGGGGTTTTTCCTGAGCCGCTCCCGGAGCTTCCCTGATCCCAAATTCCCGGAAAAACCTCGGGCGGGGCCGGATCCGGGGGAAATCCCAACCCTGGGAATGTGGGACAGGGACCAAAGGGCTCCTCTGGATCCAAACCTCGGGAATTCCTTGGGAAAACCCGGGAACAGCCATCCCTGGGATGCTGGGAATGCTCCCAACTCATCCAGGGGGAATTTTTGGGAATTTCCGGCTCTCTGCTCCATGGGATCCTCCCTTCCCGGGAATTCTGCCGGAAAAATGGGAACAATCCCAGATTTTTCTTGGAATTTTATTGGAATCGGTGCTTTTATCCCAATTCCCGCTCAGAATTCCCAATTCCCGGGTGCTGCCGGCGTTCCTGATTTTCCCAGCGCTGCCGTGGGTTTGGAATTCCCAAATCCCAATTCCCAGGATTCTGTGGCAGTTTGGAATTCCCAAACCCCAATTCCCAGGATTCTGTGGCAGTTTGGGATTCCTAAACCCCAGGAATTTGGGATTTGTGTGGATATTCCCGATTTTCCTGGTGCTGCCGTTGCTCTGGAATTCCCAAATCCCAATTCCCGGGATTCTGTGGCAGTTTGGGATTCCCAAATCCCAATTCCCGGAATTCTGTGGCAGTTTGGGATTCCCAAATCCCAATTCCCGGAATTCTGTGGCAGTTTGGAATTCCCAAATCCCGGGGCCATGTCCCAGTTCCAGAATTCCCAATTTTTGTGGTGCTGCCGTTGCTCTGGGATTCCCAAACCCCAATTCCCAGGATTGTGCCGTCATTTGGGATTCCCAAATCCCAGGGCTGATATTCCCGATTTCTGTGGTGGTGCCGTGGGTTTGGAATTCCCAATTCCCGGGATTCTGTGGCAGTTTGGGATTCCCAAACCCCGGGAATTTGGGATTTGTGTGGATATTCCCAATTTTCCTGGTGGCGCCGTCGTGTTGGGATCCCCAATTCCCAGGATTCTGTTGTAGTTTGGGATTCCCAAATCCCGGGGCTGATATTCCCGATTTTCCTGGTCCTTTTGGGATTCCCAATTCCCAAATCCCGGGGCTGTGGTTGGGATTTTTGGGATCCCAATTCCCGGGGCTGTGGCAGTGCCAGAATTCCCAATTTTCCTGGTGGCGCCGTCGTGTTGGGATTCCCAGGTTTGGGATTTTGGGGATTTGGGGTTTTGGGATTCCAAATCCTGTCCCAGCATTCCCAAATCCCAGGATTTGGGATTTTAGGGATTTGGGGTGTATGGGGTTCCAGCATTCCCAAAGCCCGGAATCCCGGGAATTCTCTCACCCTCTCCTCTCTCCCCGCAGGATCCTCGGCCTCGGCTCATCCCGGCGGGACCCCATGACCGCCCCTGACAGGTGGGAGCCGGGAATTCCCGGGAATTCCCAGGAATTTTATGGGATTGGGAATCTCAGGGCTGGGGATTTGGGGGGAGGAATTTTCCCCTGGAAAAGCCCAAAGGTCCCAGAGTTTCCCCCAAATCCCCGTGGGTTCCCAGGGATTCGCGGTGATTCCCGAGGGATTCTCCCGGATTTCCCGAGGGATTGGGAAATTCCAGAGGGTCCCAAACTCCCGGAATTCCTGCCGGGAATCTCCTGTGGGATTGGGGATTTTTAGGGATTTGGGATTGTTGGAGATTTTGGGGATTTGGGATTTTGGGGATTTGGGATTTGGGGGACTTTTGGGGTTTGAGATTTTTGGGATTGTTGGGATTTTTGCTCACCTGTGCAGGTCTCCTCTCACCTGTGCAGATCTCACCTGTCCCAGTGTCACCTGTGTCTGTGCAGGTCTCACCTGTGTCAGGTCTCACCTGTGCAGATCTCACCTGTCCCAGTGTCACCTGTGTCTGTCAGGGCTCACCTGTGTCAGTTCTCCTCTCACCTGTGTCAGGGCTCACCTGTGTCTGTCAGCTCTCACCTGTGTCTGTGCAGGTCTCACCTGTGTCAGGGCTCACCTGTGTCTGTGCAGGTCTCACCTGTGTCAGGTCTCCTCTCACCTGTGTCTCTCAGGTCTCACTTGTGTCTGTCAGGTCTCACCTGTGTCAGGTCTCACCTGTGTCAGGTCTCCTCTCACCTGTGTCTCTCAGGTCTCACCTGTGTCTGTCAGGGCTCACCTGTGCAGGTCTCACCTGTCCCAGTCTCACCTGTGTCTGTCAGGTCTCACCTGTGTCTCTCAGGGCTCACCTGTCCCAGGCAGCTGCTCCCTTGTGGGACTTCTCTGCCCCCTGTGCAGGTGTTGCCTTGTGCGAGTTCTCACCTGGGCAGGGCTCACCTGTCCTGGGCAGGGCTTACCTGTGCAGATCTCACCTGTATCTCTCAGGTCTCACCTGTGTCAGGGCTCACCTGTTCTGGTCTCACCTGTGCAGGTTCTCCCCCCTCAGCCCCAGAGGTGTTCACCTGTGCAGCTCCCACCTGTGCAGGTCTCACCTGTCTGGGTCTCACCTGTTGTGTCAGTGTCCCCCTGCTGGTCTCATCTGTGCAGGTTTGAACCTCCCCAGTGCAGCTCTCACCTGTCCTGGTCTCCCCTGTGTCAGTGCTCACCTGTCTCAGTCTCACCTGTCCTGTCCCAGTCTCACCTGTTCAGGTTTCCCCTCACCTGTCCTGGTCTCACCTGTCCTGGTCTCCCCTGTGTCAGCGCTCACCTGTCCTGTTCCCATCTCACCTGTCCTGATCCACCCCCACCTGTTCAGGTTTTCCCATCTCACCTGTGCTGGTCTCACCTGTCTCAGTCTCACCTGTCCCATCTCCCCTCACCTGTCCTGTCCCGGTCTCACCTGTTCAGGTCTCAGCAGTTCAGGTTTTCCCCTCACCTTTTCCAGTCTCCCCTGTTCCCTCACCTGTCCTGATCTGCTCTCACCTGTCCCTCTCTCCCCTGTCCCCTCACCTGTCCTGTCCCGGTCTCACCTGTTCAGGTCCCACCTGTGTTGTGCTGGTCCCACCTGTCCCCTGTCCTCTCGCCTGTTCCCATCTCACCTGTCCTGGACCCACCTGTCCCCACACCTGACCTGATCTGCTCTCACCTGTTCCCATCTCACCTGTGCTGGTCCCACCTGTGCTGGTCCCACCTGTCCTGGTCCCACCTGACCTGATCTGCTCTCACCTGTTCCCATCTCACCTGTTCCCATCTCACCTGTTCCCATCTCACCTGTCCTGGTCCCACCTGTCCTGGTCCCACCTGTCCCCTGTCCCTCTCTCCCCTGTCCCTCTCTCTGTCCCTCTCTCCGTCCCGGCCGTGTCCCCACAGAATTCCGGGATTTCTCCCCGGGTGGATCCGCCCCGATCCCGATCCCGCCCTGCCCGGGGATCCCGGGGTCCTCCAGCCCCGAATTCCCGGGAAAGGGCCGGGATTGTCCCGGGATTGTCCCGGGGTCCTGGAATTCCTGGAAAAGGGATGGGAACGGGATTGTCCTGGGATCCTTTAGCTCTGGAATTCCCGGGAAAGGGAATGGGATTGTCCTGGGAATGGGATGGGATTGTCCTGGGATCTTGGGGCTCTGGAATTCCTGGGAAAGGAAGAAATCCGGGATTGTCCTGGGATTCTTTGGCTCCGGAATTCCTGGAAAATTCCTGTTTAAAAGCTCGGGAATTTCCATGGACAAATCAGGAAATTCCCGAGGAATTCCCATTTTCCTGCTGCTTTTCCCAGGATTATCCCGGGGGGGGGGGGGGGGGAAGGAATTCCCGCTGGGACCGAGGGGAATTTTGGAAAAAAAATATCTTTGGAATTTTTTGCCTTTGGAAAATCCCAGGAATTCCCAGCCTGGAATTTCCCCATTCCCGGCTCCCTCCTTAACGAGGAATTCATTGGGAAAGATCGAATGCGATCCCTCATTAACATTCAAATTTAGTCGGGAATATTTAAATCAGCTCATGAATATGCAAATCAGCTCATGAATATTTAAATTCGGGCCGGGAATGTTGCGGTCGCTTCCCGACAAAAAAATCCGGGAATTTTTCTCCTTAAAGGAGAAATTTGGGATGGAAAATCAACACTGGAGAAATAATTAATGATTGATTAATTAATTAATGATTAATTAATGATGGATTAATGATGGATTAATAACGGGAGGATTGGCTTGGAAAATCCCAGGAAAAGTTGGGAATTCTGCTCCGGGATTTCCTCCTCTGCATTCCCAAAAAATCCCGGCCTGGGAATTTCCAGCCGGGAATAATCCGGGAATGATTCCCGTGGGAAAAGCGGAATTTTTAAGGAATTTTCCTGCCTTGGATCCCATTTCCCAGCGACCCCGAGAATTCCCAAAAAACCCCGGAAATCCCTCCCGGAATTCCGGCTCCCCCCAGGGAAAAATCGCCGGGAATTGGACAGAAATTCCCAGAATTCCGCAGAAATTCCAGGAATTCCCCCTGGATTTTTCCAGCCCCAGTGGAATTTTGGGATTCTCCTTTCCCGCTTTTCCGGAGCCTTTGGGAGCTCCAAAGTCCCGGGATCCGGAATTGGAATTTCCTCAGAATTCCCGTGGGAATTCCGCTCCCAAAAAATTCCCTTCCCTTGGAGAAAAATCTGGGAATTCCTGAGGGAATTCCTGGAGCTGCTCCGGGGATTTGGAATTTGATCCTGAATTTTTCCCAGCGCTGGAGAATTCCCGAGGGATTTGGGATTTGGGGAACTCCGGGAATTCCCAGAACTCGGGAGAAATCCCAGTGGGAATTCCGGGAATCAAAGAATTCCAGGAATTCCAGGGAATTCCCAGCCCGGAAAGTTTGGGAAAAATCCCGGCGGGGGGTGGGAGGAAAAACTCGGGCTGGGAATTAAAGAAATCCCGGGATAAGGAAAGGGAATCCCGGGAATTCCCGGGAATTCCAGACCGGGATTGACTCCCGGGAATTCTGGGAAAAACGGGAAAAATCCCGGTGGGAATCCCGGGAATTCCCAGCCCGAGAAGTTTGGGAAAAGCGGGAGAAATCTCAGCGGGAATCCCGGGAATCGCAGGGAATTCCAGGAATTCCAGGGAATTCCCAGACCGGGATTGACTCCCGGGAACTTCAGGAAAAACGGGAATGATCCCGGTGGGAATCCCGGGAATTCCAGGGAATTCCCGACCCGGGAATGACTCCCGGGAACTTTGGGGAAAACGGGGGCGGGGGGGGGAGGAAAAACTCCCGGCGGGAATTGAAGAAATCCCGGGAATTTGGGGGAATCCCGGGAATTCCCAGCCCGGGAAAAGCGGGATCGCTCCCGCCGGGAATTCCCGCCGGCACTGCAGGGGTTAAGCGCTGCCATTTCCGCGCCATTCCCGAGAAATCCCCGGGAACAAAATGGCGGGAATTAACCCCTGCGCTGCCGGCTGGGAAACCCCAACCCCGAATTCCAGGGAAAAAAAAACCGGGATGGGCTCGGCCCCGGCCCCACCTGTTGGGAGAATTCCCAAAGAAAAGTTGGGAATTTTTGCTCCTCTGGGATTGGGAATTGCTCAGCTGGGAATTCCCTGGGAAATTTGGGGATTTCGGAGGTTTGAGGGAAAAAATTCCAAAAAAAAAAAAAAAAAAGGGATTTCCTGGAATGTCCGGGGGGGTTTGGGGTCCTCGGGGGAATGAAATTCCCAGGAAAAGGATTTTTGTGGAATTTCCTGGGAAATCTTGGAGTGCTGAAGGGAAAAATTCCCAGAAAAAAGAAATTCCCGGGAATTTCCCTGGGAAATCTCAGAGTTTTGAGGGAAAAAAAGTCCCAAAAAAAAGAAATTCCCAGGAATTTTCAGAGGAAATCTTTGGATTTCTGAGTTAGGAGGGGAAAAAAATTCCCAAAAAAGGAATTCCTGTGGAATTTCCTGGGAAATCTCAGGAATTCTGAGTTCTCAGGGAAATAAAATTCCCAAAAAAGGAATTGCCGTGGAATTTCTTGGGAAATCTTGGAGTTCTGCAGGGGAAAAATTCCCAGAAAAAAGAAATTCCTTGGAATTTCCTGGGAAATCTCAGAGTTTTGAGGGGAAAAAATTCCAAGAAAAAAGAAATTCCCGGGAATTTTCAGGGACATCTTGGGATCTCTGAGTCCTTAAGGAAAAAAAATTCCCAAAAAAAGGAATTCCCGTGGAATTTCCTGGGAAATCTCGGGATTTATTTCAGAGTTCTGAGGGAAAAGAAATTCCCAGGGAAAAAAAAAAGAATTCCCGAGGAATTTCCTGGGAATTTTGGCTCCCAAAAATTCCTGGAGCTGGGTGGGAAAAACGGGAATTGTCAAGGCAGGGTTCTCCCTTTGGAAATCGGAATTTTCAATTCCTTTGGAATTTGGAATTTTTTTGGGAATTTTCAATTCCTTTGGAATTTGGAATTTTTTTGGGAATTTTCAATTCCTTTGGAATTTTATTGGGAATTTTCAATTCCTTTGGAATTTGGAATTTTATTGGGAATTTTCAATTCCTTTGGAATTTTTTTGGGAATTTCCCTCCATTCCGGTTCCCATTCCTGCAATCCCAGCCGGGAAATTCCTCCCAATCCTTTTCTGTTCCCAAACTTTTCCTGGAATTTCTGAGGAATTTTTTCCCTTTTTTCTCCTTTCCCTGTCCCGGTCCCTGGGCTGGGCAGGAAAAACTCCGGGAATTCCATTTGCCAGGGATTGTCCTGGCATTTTGAGCCCCTTTTCCCTGCTTTTTCCAGGGATTTTCCCTCCCTTTTCCAGGATTTTCCCTCCCTTTTCCAGGTTTTTCCCCTCCCTTCTCCCTCCCCTTTCTGCTCCATTTCCCCTCCCCTTTTCCAGGTTTTTTCCATCCTTTTTCCATCCCCTCTCCCCTCCCCTTTTCCCTCCCCTTTTCCAAGTTTTTTCTCTTCCCTCATTTCCAGATTTTTTCCCTCCCTTTTCCCTCCCTTTTCCTTCCCTTTTCCAGGTTTTTTCCAGCCCCTTTTCCACCCTTTTTCCTTCCCTTTTCCAGCCCCTTTCCCAGGTTTTTTCCCAGGTTTTTCCCAGGTTTTTTCCCAGGTTTTTTCCCAGGTTTTTTCCCAGGTTTTTTCCCAGGTTTTTTCCCAGGTTTTTCCCAGGTTTTTTCCAGGTTTTTCCCAGTTTTTTTCCCAGTTTTTTTCCCAGTTTTTTTCCCAGTTTTTTTTCCCTGGTTTTTCCCAGTTTTTTTTCCCAGGTTTTTCCCAGTTTTTTTCCCAGTTTTTCCCAGTTTTTCCCAGGTTTTTCCCAGTTTTCTTTCCCAGGTTTTTTCCGTCCCCTTTTCCGTCACTTTTCCAGATTTTTTCCAAGTTTTTCCCCTCCCTTTTCCATTTTTTCCCCTCCTTTCCCTTCCCTTTCCAGATTCCTCTTCCCAAAGTTCTTTCCCAAATCCCGGGAATTTTTAACCCTTTCCCATCTCCCTTTTCCCAGGGATTTTTTCCCTCTTTTCCCAAGGATTTTTCCCAGGGATTTTTCCCCTTTCCCAGGACATTTCCCCTCCATTCCCGATATTTTTAACCCTTTCCCGGGATATTTTCCCGCCATTTCCCCTCCATTCCCAAATATTTTCCCCCCTTTCCTGGGCTGTTTTACCCCCAGAATTCCCAATATTTTTAACCCTTTCCTGGGATATTTCTCCCCCTTTTCCCAGGACATTTTCCCCCCTTTCCCCTGGATTTTCCCCATAATTTCCAATATTTTTAACCCTTTCCTGGGATATTTTCTCCTTCATTCCCAATCATTTTTAACCCTTTCCCAGGACATTTTCCCCTCCATTCCTGATATTTTTAACCCTTTTGTGCAGGCACTGACCATGAACGGGGACTCACGCTGCACCCGCAGCCAGAACAGTTCCCCAGAATTCCCAATATTTATCCCCCATTTCCCACTTTATTTCCCCCCTCCATTCCCGATAATTTTTAACCCTTTCCTGGCCTCCCCCAGGCACTGACCATGAGTGAGGAGCTGCACCCGCAGCCAGAACAGTTCCCTATAATTCCCAATAATTTTCCCCCATTTCCCAGTTTATTTCCCCACCATTTCTGATATTTTTAACCCTTTCCCAGGATATTTGTCCCTTCCTTTCCCAATTTATTCTCCCACCATTTCTGATAATTTTTAACCCTTTCCTGCACGCACTGACCATGAGCGAGGAGCTGCACCCACAACCAGAACAGTTCCCCAGAATTCCCAATAATTTTCCCCCATTTCCCAGTTTATTTCCCCTCCATTTCTGATATTTTTAACCCTTTCCCTGCAGGCACTGACCATGAGCGAGGAGCCGCACTCACAGCCAGAACAGTTCCCCAGAATTCCCAATTATTTTTAACCCTTTCCTGGGACATTTTTCTCCTCCATTCCTGATAATTTTTAACCCTTTCCCTGCAGGCACTGACCATGAGCGAGGAGCCATGCCGCACCCGCAGCCAGAAGCGCGCCCTGGAGCGGGACCCGGAGCCCGAGAGTAAAAAACCCCGGATGGACAGAGGGAGCCTGGACAGAGGGACAGCCCTGGACAGAGGGACAGCCCTGGACAGAGGGACAGCCCTGGACAGAGGGACAGCCCTGGACAGAGGGACAGCCCTGGACAGAGGGACAGCCCTGGACAGAGGGACAGCCCTGGACAGAGGGACCCTGGACAGAGGGACAGCCCTGGACAGAGGGACAGCCCTGGACAGAGGGACCCTGGACAGAGGGAGCCTGGACAGAGGGACAGCCCTGGACAGAGGGAGCCTGGACAGAGGGACCCTGGACAGAGGGACAGCCCTGGACAGAGGGACCCTGGACAGCCCCGAGCCCGGCCCCGAGGGCGACATGAGAATCCCCACGGATCCCACCGGGAAAATCCCGGGAATGCTCAAGGCTGGGGAGGTCAAAGCCACCCTCAAAGTGGAGCTGCCGGCCGGGGATGAGCCCGTGGACATGAGCACATCCAAAGGGTGAGCGGGAATCCCGGGAATTCCGGGAGTCTGGGGGCTTTGGGAAGGGTTTGGATCTTTTCCCATGTCGGCTTTTATTGGGATGGAGTTGGAGTTCAGTTCTAAACTGAACATTTCCTTGGGAATGGTGGAAAAGTTGGGAAGAGAATCCTGGGAATGCTTTGGGTGGGAAAGGCACAAACAAAGGGTGAGGCTGGAAAAGAGTTGGAAAAGGGCTGGAGAAACCCCAGAAAAGGAATGGGAAAGGGTTGAAAAAGGGCAGGAAAAGGAACAGAAAAAGGGGCTGAAAAGGGCTGGAAAAGAGTTGGAAAGGGACAGGAAAAGGGGCTAAAAAGGGACTGGAAAACAGCTGGAGAGACCCTGGGAAAGAGATGGGAAAGGAGCTGGAAATGGAATGGAAAAGGGCCTGGGAAAGGGTTGGAAAAGGTCTGGAAAAGGGGCTGGAAAATGGCTGGAAATGGAATGGGAAAGGAATGGAAAAGGGGCTGGGAAAGGGACAGAGAAAGGGCTGGAAAAGGAGCTGGAAAAAGGACAGGCAAAGGGGCTGGAAAAGAACAGGAAAAGCCCAGGAAAAGGGGCTGGAAAAGCACCGAAAACACTGGAAAAGGTGGGAAAAGGCTGGGAAAAGGCTGGGAAATCCCTGGCGAAGGCCGGGAGCTCTGCCCTGCATTCCCGGGGTTTGTTCCATTCCCGCTGTTCCGCAGGGATTCCCGGCGGGAGCGGGAGCGGCGCGTGCCGTCCCCGGACGTGATCGTGCTGTCGGACAACGAGGCCGGGGAGCCCGGGGGGCCCGAGGGGCCCGGGGAGCGCGGGGAGCCCGGGGGACCCGGGGAGCGCGGGGACGGCGGCGCCGAGCGCGGCCCCGAGCCCGGCAGCCCCCGCGTCAACGGCCTGAGCCGCATCCCCATCCCCGAGGCGGGGAGTGACGCTCTGCTGGTGAGTGCTGGGATAGGAAATGTGGGATTGGGGTGGGAAATGTGGGATTGGGGTGGGAAATGTGGGATTGGGGTGAGAAATGTGGGATTGGGGTGAGAAATGTGGGATTGGGCTGGGAAATGTGGGATTGGGGTGGGAAATGTGGGATTGGGCTGGGAAATGTGGGATTGGGCTGGGAAATGTGGGATTGGGGTGGGAAATGTGGGATTGGGGTGGGAAATGTGGGATTGTCCCCGATCCCCATCCCTGACCTGGGCAGCGATGCAGCGTGAGCACCTGATCCGGTTTTCATGTTAGTTCTCCATTATTATTAATTATTTCTCCATTATTATTAATTATTTCTCCATTATTATTAATTATTTCTCCATTATTATTAATTATTTCCCCATTATTAATTATTTCCCCATTATTATTACTTGTTTCCCCATTATTATTAATTATTTCCTCATTATTATTATTTATTTCCCAGCGGTGCGGGGCGGCGCAGCGCGAGCGCCTGATCCATTTCTGTGGTTACAATTCCCATTTTTCCATGGATTTTCACCCCGTTATTCCCATTTTTCCCAGCGGTGCGGGGCGGCGCAGCGCGAGCGCCTGATCCATTTCTGTGGTTACAATTCCCATTTTTCCCATTTTTCCCGTTATTTTTCCATGATTTCCCAGCGGTGCGGGGCGGCGCAGCGCGAGCCCCTGATCCATTTCTGTGGTTACAATTCCCATTTTTCCCATTTTTCCCGTTATTTTTCCATGATTTCCCAGCGGTGCGGGGCGGCGCAGCGCGAGCGCCTGATCATTTCTGTGGTTACAATTCCCATTTTTCCCGTTATTTTTCCATGATTTCCCAGCGGTGCGGGGCGGCGCAGCGCGAGCGCCTGATCCGGCAGCTGCAGGAGGAGCTGCGCCTGGAGGAGGCCAAGCTGGTGCTGCTCAAGAAACTGCGGCAGAGCCAGAGCCAGAAGGAGGCGCCCGCCGCCAAGGTAGGACAGAATTCCCGCTTTTCCAAGGCTTTTCCAAGGGTTTTCCAAGGGTTTTCCAGGAGTTTTTAACTCCCTGGTGTGGCCCCTTTTTTCCTGGATTTTTAGCGCTTTTTTCCTGGATTTTTTACACCTTTTCCCGGATTTTTTAGCTCATTCCCAGATTTTTTAGCTCATTTCCTGGATTTTTTACCCCTTTTCCCGAATTTTTTAGCTCATTCCCAGATTTTTTAGCCATTTTCCTGGATTTTTGAAGATCTTTCCCTGAATTTTTTAGCCCTTTTCCAAGGATTTTCCAAAGATTTTCCAAGGATCTTCCAAGGAGTTTTAAGTCTCTCATGTGGCCCTTTTTTCCCTGGATTTTTTAGCCCTTTCCTGGGATTTTTTAACTCTTTTCCGAGGAGTTTTCAAAGCTTTTCCCGGGATTTTTAAGTCCCTGCTGGGGCCCGTTTTTCCTGGGATTTTTAAGCCTTTTTTCCCAGGATTTTTAATGTCAGGAATTCCAGGGCCGAGCTGGGAATGTTGGACCTGCAGGAATTTCTCCCGAATTTCTGAACATCCCGAGGATTTTCCCTCTAATTCCCAAATTCCTGAGGGTTTTCCCACAAATTCCTGAAATTTTCTCACCAATTCCCGAGGATTTTCTCACTAATTCTTTGGTGGGAATTTCTCCTGAATTTCTGAACATCCCAAAGATTTTCCCACATTTTTTCTGCTGCAATTCTGGGAATGCTGAGCTCCCAAATTCCCGAGGATTTTCCTGTGAATTCCCAAAAATTTTCCCACCAATTCCCAAGGATTTTCCTGTGAATTCCTGAGAATTTTCCCTCCAATTCCCAAGGATTTTCCCTCTAATTCCCAAGATTTTTCCCTCTAATCCCTGAGAATTTCTCCACTAATTCCCAAGATTTTTCTCGCTAATTCCCAAGGATTTTCCTGTGAATTCCCAAGGATTTTCCCTCCAATTCCTGAAGATTTTCCTGTGAATTCCTGACAATTTTCCCTCCAATTCCCAACATTTTCCCCACTAAATCCCAAGATTTTTCCCTCTAATTCCTGAGAATTTCTCCACTAATTCCCGAGGATTTTCCTGTGAATTCCCAAGGATTTCCCCTCCAATTCCCAACCTTTTCCCTCTCTTTCCCAGCCCCTTCCCTCCCCATCCCGAGGATTCCGGGCGCCTTTCCCGCTCTGTATTCCCACCTTTTCCTCAGCCTTTTCCCAGCCTTTCCCAGCCTTTCCCAGCCTTTTCCAGCCTTTCCCAGCCTTTCCCAGCCTTTCCCAGCCTTTCCCAGCCTTTTCCTGCCTTTTCCAGCCTTTTCCAGCCTTTCCCAGCCTTTCCCAGCCTTTCCCAGCCTTTCCCAGCCTTTCCCAGCCTTTCCCAGCCTTTCCCAGCCTTTCCCACCTTTCCCAGCCTTTTTCAGCCTTTCCCAGCCTTTTCCCAGCCTTTCCCAGCCTTTTTCCAGCCTTTCCCAGCCTTTCCCAGCCTTTTCCCAGCCTTTCCCAGCCTTTCCCACCTTTCCCAGCCTTTCCCAGCCTCTCTCCCTGTGCTCTCTCTGCGCTTTTTCCTTTTCCAGCTCCCCCCGGGCCCCTCCGGAAGCGCCGCGGCCGCGCCGCCGCCCCTGCAGCGCGGGGCCCCCGCGGGGAGAGCCGGCCTGCAGGTCAGTGGGACCCGGGGAAATCCGGGAAAATATCCCGGAAAATATCCCAGAAAAATCAGGGAAAAGTTGGGAAAAGTCCCGGAAAAATCCCGGGAAAAATCAGGGAAAAGTTGGGAAAAATCTGTGGGAAAAGCCAGGGAAAAATCAGGGAAAATTCCCGGGAAAAATCCTGGGGGAAATCCAGGGAAAGCTCAGGGGAAATCCCAGAAAAATCTCAGAAAAACTGCAGGAAAAATCTCGGGAAAAATCCCAGGAAAAATCCTGGGAAAGCTCAGGGGAAAGTTGGGAAAAGTCCCGGAAAAATCCCGGGAAAAATCAGGGAAAAGTCCCAGAAAAATCCCGGGAAAAATCAGGGAAAAGTCCCAGAAAAATCCCGGGAAAAATCAGGGAAAAGTCCCAGAAAAATCCCGGGAAAAATCAGGGAAAAGTTAGGAAAAATCTGTGGGAAAAGCCAGGAAAAACCCTGGGAAAACTCCAGGAAAAGTTGGGGAAAAGTCCTGGGAAAGCTCAGGGAAAATCTAGGAAAAATCCTGGGGAAAATGTCAGGAAAAATCCTGGGAAAGCTCAGGGAAAATCCATGGGAAAAGATGGGAAAAATCCCGGGAAAAATCCCTGGATTTTCTGGAAAAGCTCAGGGAATCCCAGGATTCTCTGTCAGGGAATCCCAGAATTTTCTTTGACGGAATTCCAGGATTTCCTCTGGAATTGCTCAGGGAATTCCAGGTTGGAACATTTCCCCTTCCGGGCTGAATGAAATCCTGGGAATCCTCAGGGAAGGAAAATCCCGGAATCCTTCGGGATTCCAACATTCCCAGGGGATTTTCTGATTTATCCCAACAATTCCTTGGGAATTTTTCCTAAAACCCTTCAGGGAATTTGGATTTAATCCCAAAACTCCATTGATCCCAACAATTCCGTGGGAATTTGGGTGAATTCCCAGTTAAGCCGAGGAAAATCCGAATTGCAAAGGGAGAAATTCCAGAGCTGGGAAGGAGGGAAAGGGGAAAATCCAGGATTGGGATGCTGAGGAATTCGGGGAATTGGGAATTTGGGGAATTTGGGGAATTTGGGAAGATCCCGGCCCCAGGAGGGATCTGGAGGGAATCCCAGGATTCCTCTCTGTTCCTTCCTGTCCCTTTTCCAGGATTTTTCCAGAACTTTTCCTTCCCTCTTCCTTTTATTCTACTTTCCTTTCCCTCCATGAATTCCAACATTTCTGTTCCACATTTTCCCATTTCTCCCCCCATTTTCCCCCCCATTTTCCCCTATTT
>JAJEOU010000961.1:242274-342534 GCA_021534815.1 Acrocephalus arundinaceus
GGAATCATGGATAGAGGGAAAGGAAGCAGGAGAAAGTGTGGAGCGGCCGAGACGGAGCTGCGGGAGATCCGGGACCGGACCGAGGAGCTGCTCCGGCGGCAGCAGGAGAGGGATTCGCAGTTCGTGTGGAGGAACAGCTGCGAGCTGAGCGTGCAGCAGTGCCGCCTCAACTGCTCCCGGGAGCGCCAGGAGCTGGAGAAGCGCATCCAGGCCCTGGAGAAGAGGGACAGGGACGGGCTGGAGGAGAGGAAGAAGCTGGAGGCAGAGAAGGAGAAGGTGGGGAAGGAGCTGGAGGAGAAGAGGAGAGCGGCGGCGGCGCAGGCGGAGCTGCTGAGGGAACAGCTGGGGCTCTGCATGGGAGCCAAGGTGGGGACACGGGGACATTGGGGACATGGGGACGTGGGGACACGGGGACTTTGGGGACACAGGGACATTGGGGACATGGGGACTTTGGGGACACAGGGACATTGGGGACGTGGGGACATGGGGACACGGGATACTGGGGATATGGGGGACACTGGGGACATTGGGATATGGGATATGGGGACACTGGGGACACTGGGGACATTGGGGACATTGGGGACACTGGGGACACTGGGGATATGGGGACACTGGGGACACTGGGATATGGGATATGGGGACACTGGGGACACTGGGGACATTGGGGACACAGGGACATTGGGGACATGGGGATGTGGGGACACGGGGACATTGGGATATGGGATATGGGGACACTGGGGATATTGGGGACACGGGGACATTGAGGACATTGGGGACATTGGGGACACTGGGGACACTGGGGACATTGGGGACATTGGGGACACTGGGGACACTGGGGATACTGGGGATATGGGGCACTGGGGACATTGGGGACATGGGGACATTGGGGACATGGGGGACACTGGCACATCGGGGACACTGGGGATATGGGGACACTGGGGACATGGGAACACGGGGACACCGGGCACAGGGGACATTGGGGACACTGGGGACATCGGGGACATTTGGGACACTGGGGACACTGGGGATATGGGGCACTGGGGACATTGGGGACATTGGGGACACTGGGGACACGGGACATTGGGGATAGGGGGACACTGGGGGCACTGGGGACACTGGGGACATGGGGGACATGGGGAACCACCACTGACTGGTGCCACCAGTGACAGGTGTGTGACCCTGGGGGTGGCACAAGTGACCAGTGACGGGTGTGTGACCCTGGGGGTGGCACTGCTGACCAGTGACAGATGTGTCACTCTGGGGGTGGCACCACTGACCGGTGATGGGTGTGTGACCCTGGGGGTGGCACTGCTGACCGGTGACAGATGTGTGACCCTGGGGGTGACACCACTGACCGGTGATGGGTGTGTGACCCTGGGGGTGGCACTGCTGACCGGTGACAGGTGTGTCACTCTTGGGGTGGCACTGCTGACCAGTGACAGATGTGTGACCCTGGGGGTGACACCACTGACCGGTGATGGGTGTGTGACCCTGGGGGTGGCACCACTGACCAGTGACAGGTGTGTGACCCTGGGGGTGGCACCGGTGACAGATGTGTCACTCTGGGTGTGTGACCCTGGCCGGTGCCCCAACCCCTGTCCTCGCCCCCAGGACGTGCCGGGCCTGCGGGGCCCCGGCAGCGCCGCCCGCTCCGGCTCCTTCCCCGGCCCCGGCTCCTACCTGGAGCTGCTGAGGAACCCGGCCACGCTGGGGGCCACGGGTGAGTGCCCGGGGGGACTGGGGACACTGGGGGGGTCACCGTGTCACCAAGGGTGCCTGTCCTGTCCCATCCCAATCCCGTCCCCATGGATCCCATCCCATCCTGTCCCAACCCAAATCCATTCTCATCCCATCCCAATCCCACTGATCCCAATCCCATGGATCTCATCCCAATCCCATGGAGGTCATCCCAATCCCATGGATCCCAACCCATCCTATCCCATGGATCCCATGGATCCCACCCTGCCCCATCCCAATTCCATCCACGGATCCCACCCCAATCCCATCCCATGGATTCCAATCCCATGGATCCTCATCCCAATCCCATGGATCCCATCCCATCCAATCCCATGGATCCCAATCCATTCCCAATTCCAATCCCATCCCAATCCCATGGATCCCATCCCAATTGCATATCCAATCCCATTCCATCTCAATCCCAGTCCTATGGATCCCATCCCAATCTCAGTCCTAGATCCCATCCCACAGATCCCATCCCAATTCCAATCCCATCCCAATTCCAATCCCATCCCAATCCCAGTCCTATGGATCCCATCCCAATCCCATGGATCCCATCCCACGGATCCCATCTCAATCCCGTGGGTCCCAATCCCATCCCATCCCAATCCCAATCCCATGGATCCCATCCCATGGATCCCATCTCAAACCCATGGGTCCCATCCCAGTCCCAGTCCTAGATCCCAGTCCCACGGATCCCATCCCAATCCCATGGGTCCCAATCCCATCCCGTCCCAATCCCAATCCCATGGATCCCATCCCAACCCCACCCCAATCCCACAGATCCCATCCCAGGGAAGTGGAACCTGGACGAGCTCCAGCAGATGCTGCAGTTGGTGGAGCAGTTCACGGCCACCCTCAAGAACCCCAGGTGAGGGGACACCGGTGACACCGGTGACACCGGTGACACCGGGCCACCCTCCCCGGGCTGCCCAGGATGTCCCAGGCGCCTGATCCCATTTCTCCCACAGCGGATAAGGCCGGAAAAACCCATGGAGAACCCATGGAGAACCCATGGAGAACCCATGGAGAACCCCGGAGCCGCCCAGGAGGTGCTTCCCGCAGCACGGATGGCAAACCCCGCCCCAGGGCCACCCTCCCTGTCCCCCCTGTCCCCTCTGTCCCCTCTGTCCCCTCTGTCCCCTCTGTCCCCTCGGATGTATCCCCCGGACAACAGCCGGCCCCGAATCTGGGGACAACTCGCCGCTGGTGTGGATGGAAATCCATGGGGAAAATAATCGGGATGGGGAGCGGGAATTGCGGGAATTATTGCGGGAATTATTTCGGGAATTTTTTCGGGAATTATTGCGGGAATTCCACGGCGCAGAGGTCGAGGGGACAGGGATGTCCTTGTCACCAACCTTGTCCCCTCCCCGGAGCAGGGCAGGGATTTATTCCTGGGATTTATTCCCGGGATTTACGGCTGCGTTTCCTGTGGAAAATCCTTTTCCTGCCCCGCCGCCCCTGCCCGCACGCCAGGCGCCACCACGAGTGTCCCTTGTCACCCTCCCGGTCCCCTGCGCCACCACGAGTGTCCCTTGTCACCCTCCCGGTCCCCTGCGCCACCCCGAGTGTCCCCCGAGCCCACCGGGGCACTGCCACCCCCTGCCACCCCTCCGAGGATGGCGATGCCACCGTGTGTCCCCCCCCCGCCACTTCCTGCCCAGCCCCAGGATGGGCTCGCGGTGACAAAGGTGACAAAGGTGACAAAGTGTCACCGTCCCCCCAAGGTCTGGGGAGCCGCCAGAGGATTTCCTGGAATTCCTCCATGGATAATCTCGGAGCGCCAGGCGCTTCCCGAGCCCCGCAGCGCCGGCCGGGGGGTGGCACGGGGACGGGGGTGGCACGGGGGTGGCACAGGGATGTCACCGTTTTGGGGTGGCACAGCCCCAAATGTCCCGGGGTTTGGGGGAATTCCATGAATTGGGATCCATCCCGGGGATCCCAAACCCCTCATCCCTGGGCTCTGGGGTGCAGGGATGTGCCCTGTGTCACACTGGGGATGGGGACATGGGGGGTGGCACGGGGGTGTCTCCAAGGGATGTCACCATTTTTGGGGTGACACAGCCCCACATCTCCCGGGGTTTGGGGGAATTCCATGGATTGGGATCGATCCCGGGCATCCCAAACCCCTCATCCTTGGGCTCTGGGGGTGCAGGGACGTGCCCTGTGTCACACCGGGGATGGGGACGTGGGGTGGTGGCACAGGGGTGTCCCCAAGGGTTGTCACCGTTTTTGGGGTGGCACAGCCCCACATCTCCCGTGGTTTGGGGAATTCCATGGATTGGGATCGATCCCGGGGATCCCAAACCCCTCATCCTTGGGCTCTGGGGGTGCAGGGATGTGCCCTGTGTCACACCGGGGATGGGGACATGGGGTGGTGACACAGCGGTGTCCCCAAGGGATGTCACCGTTTTGGGGTGGCACAGCCCCACATCTCCCATGGTTTTGGGGGAATTCCATGGATTGGGATGGATCCCGAGGTCCCAAAGCCCTCAAACGGAATCCCTGGGCTCTGGGGTGCAGGGACGTGCCCTGTGTCACACCGGGGATGGGGACATGGGGGTGGCACGGGGGTCTCCCCAAGGGATGTCACCGTTTTGGGGTGACACAGCCCCAAAGGTCCCGTGGCTTGGGGGGAATTCCATGGACTGGGATCCATCCCAGGGGTCCCAAACCCCTCAAAAGGAACCCTTGGGGTCTGGGGATGTGCAGGACTGTGTCCCATGTCTCACCGGGGATGGGGATGTGGGGTGGTGGCATGGGGGTGGCACAGGGATGTCACCGTTTTTGGGGTGGCACAGCCCCAAATGTCCCGTTGTTTGAGGGAATTCCATGGATTGGGATCGATCCCAGGGATCCCAAACCCCTCAAACGGAATCCTTGGGGTCTGGGGGTGCAGGGATGTGCCCCGTGTCACACCAGGGATGGGGATGTGGGGGGTGGCACAGGGACAGGGGTGGCACAGGGACGGGGGTGGCACGGGGATGTCCCCAAGGGATGTCACTGTTTTGGGGTGACACAGCCCCACATCTCCTGTGGCTTTGGGGGAATTCCATGGATTGGGGTGGATCCCGGGGGTCCCAAACCCCTCAAACGGAATCCCTGGGCTCTGGGGGTGCAGGGATGTGCCCTGTGTCTCACCGGGGATGGGGACGTGGGGTGGTGGCACAGGGGTGTCCCCAAGGGATGTCACCATTTTTGGGGTGGCACAGCCCCAAAGGTCCCATGGCTTGGGGGGAATTCCATGGATTGGGATCGATCCCGGGGGTCCCAAACCCCAAACGGAATCCCTGGGGTCTGGGAGTGCAGGGATGTGCCCCATGTCACACCGGGGATGGGGACATGGGGTGGTGGCACAGGGACAGGGGTGTCACAGGGACGGGGGTGGCACGGGGGTGGCACAGGGATGTCACCGTTTTGGGGGTGGCACAGCCCCACATCTCCCGTGGTTTGGGGGAATTCCATGGATTGGGATGGATCCCGGGGATCCCAAACCCCTCATCCTTGGGCTCTGGGGGTGCAGGGATGTGCCCTGTGTCACACCAGGGATGGGGACGTGGGGTGGTGGCACGGGGGTGTCCCCAAGGGATGTCACCGTTTTTGGGGTGGCACAGCCCCAAATGTCCCGTGGTTTGGGGGAATTCCATGGATTGGGATGGATCCCGGGGATCCCAAACCCCTCACACTGAATCCTTGGGCTCTGGGGGTGCAGGGATGTGCCACATGTCACACTGGGGATGGGGACGTGGGATGGTGGCACGGGGGTGGCACAGGGATGTCACCATTTTGGGGTGGCACAGCCCCACATCTCCCGTGGTTTTGGGGGAATTCCATGGATTGGGATGGATCCCGGGGATCCCAAACCCCTCATCCCTGGGCTCTGGGGGTGCAGGGATGTGCCCTGTGTCACACCAGGGATGGGGACGTGGGGTGGTGGCACGGGGGTGTCCCCAAAGGATGTCACCGGTTTGGGGGTGGCACAGCCCCACATGTCCCGGGGTTTGGGGGAATTCCATGGATTGGGATGGATCCCAAACCCCTCAGGCTGAACCCTTGTCCCCATCCCTGTGCCCCATGTCACACCAGGGATGGGGACATGGGTGGTGGCACGGGGGTGGCACAGGGATGTCACCGTTTTGGGGGTGGCACAGCCCCAAATGTCCCGTGGTTTGGGGGAATTCCATGGATTGGGATCGATCCCAGGGAATCCCTGGGCTCTGGGGTGCAGGGACGTGCCCTGTGTCACACCGGGGATGGGGACATGGGGGGTGGCACAGGGGTGTCCCCAAGGGTTGTCACCGTTTTTGGGGTGGCACAGCCCCAAATGTCCCATGGTTTTAGGGAATTCCATGGATTGGGATCGCCCCAAACCCCTCAGGCTGAACCCTTGTCCCCATCCCTGTGCCCCATGTCACACCAGGGGGACGGGGACACCCCAAGTGGGGACACCCCGGGGTGGCTTTTCCTTCCCAGCTCCTCCTTTGTCCCCTTGACCAGGAAATGGGAATTTTTTTGGGGTTATTTCCCCCAAATTTGGGGCTCGGGACACGCTCCCAACCACGGCCACCAACGAGGGGACAACCCCAAAGCCACCAAAGGCACCGCGGTTTAATCCCGGTGTGGGGACACCACGACAACGAGGAGGGGACAACCCCGGAGCGCCGCCGTCACTTCCCGACACAAAAATCCCTAAAAATGACATCCAGGACCTCCTCGGCTCCCACGTGCCCGGTGATCCTGCCCAGCTCCCGCCGCGCCACCCGCAGCTGCTCGGCTGCCACCGCCACGTCACCGATGTCGCCGATGTCGCCGATGTCGCCGCTGTCGCCGCGGCCGAAGCGCGACAGCGCCTCCGCGCACGCCCCGAGGTGGCGGCTGTGGCGGCTCCGCGTCAGGCTGGGGGAGCCCGAGAGGGGATCCCCGCACCTGGAAACGGGAATTGGGATCGGGAAAATTTGGGATCGGGAACGGGAAAATTTGGGATCGGGAACGGGAAAATTTGGGATCGGGAATGGGAAAATTTGGGATCGGGGATGGGAAAATTTGGGATCGGGAACGGGAAAATTTGGGATCCGGGATGGGAAAATTTGGGATCGGGAATGGGAAAATTTGGGATCGGGGATGGGAAAATTTGGGATCGGGGATGGGAAAATTTGGGATCGGGGATGGGAAAATTTGGGATCGGGGACGGGAAAATTTGGGATCGGGGACGGGAAAATTTGGGATCGGGGACGGGAAAATTTGGGATCGGGGACGGGAAAATTTGGGATCCGGGATGGGAAAATTTGGGATTGGGAATGGGAAAATTTGGGATCGGGGACGGGAAAATTTGGGATCCGGGATGGGAAAGGGGAATTGGGCAGGGAGAAGGGGATTTGGGATTGGAAAAGGGGAATTAATCGTGGGAAAAGGGAGATTGGGCAGGGAAAATTGGGATTGGGCAGGGGAAATTGGGAATTGGGTATGGGAAAAGGGGGATTGGGATGGAACAGGAGGATTGGGGATGGGAAAAGAGGGATCAGTTGTGGAAAATTGGGATCAGCCATGGAAAAAGGGGGATTGGGCATGGAGAAGAGGGATCAGCCACGGAAAAGGAGGGGATCAGCCGTGGAAAATTGGGATCAGTCATGGAAAAAAGGTGGATCAGGCACAGAAAATTTGGATCAGCCATGGGAAAAGGGGGATCAGCCATGGAAAATTGGGATCAGCTATGGAAAATTTGGATCAGCCATGGAAAATTGGGATCAGCCATGGAAAAAAGGGATCAGCCATGGAAAAAAGGGATCAGCCACAGAAAATTGGGATCAGCCATGGAAAAAAGCGGGATCAGCCACAGAAAATTGGGATCATCCACCCCAGAGCGCCCCAAACCCCGGGGTGACACCGGGGACCCCCGCCCCACTCACAGCTGTGCCAGCTGCTGCGCCAGCAGCTCCAGCAGCTCCGGCAGCCCCTGGCCCGTCCGGCAGGACAGGAGGGTGGCCGGGGGTCCCTGGGCGTGGGTGACACTCGGGGACCCCCGGGGCCCCCCCAGCAGGTCGGCCTTGTTCAGCACCAGCACGCAGGGCACGCCCGGGGGGGGCTCCAGCGCCGCCAGCGCCGCCCCCAGGGCCACCGGAGTGGGGGACACCGAGGTGGCATCGAGGACGGCCAGCACCAGGTCGGCCTGGGACAGCCTGGGGGGACACAGAGCAGTGTCAGCTTCCAGGGATTCCCTTTGGAATTTTGGGAATTATCCCAGCCCCATCACACCCGTGGGTGACACCAGGGTGGCTCCAGCGCCGCCAGCGCCGCCCCCAGGGCCACCGGAGTGGGGGACACCGAGGTGGCATCGAGGACGGCCAGCACCAGGTCAGCCTGGGACAGCCTGGGGGACACAGGAGAGTTTTGATGGATTCCCTCTGGAATTTTGGGAATTATCCCAGCCCCATCACACCCGTGGGTGACACTGAGGTGGCATCGAGGACGGCCAGCACCAGGTCGGCCTGGGACAGCCTGGGGGGACACAGGGTGGTGTTGATGGATTCCCTCTGGAATTTTGGGAATTATCCCGGCCCCATCAGACCCGTGGGTGACACCAGGGTGGTTCCAGCGCCCCCCAAGGGCCACCCGAGTGGGTGACACCGAGGTGGCATCGAGCACGGCCAGCACCAGGTCAGCCTGGGACAGCCTGGGGGGACACAGGACGGTGTTGATGGATTCCCTCTGGAATTTTGGGAATTATCCCGGCCACATCACACCCGTGGGTGACACCAGGGTGGCTCCATTGCTGCCAGCACCACCCACAGTGTCACCAGAGTGGGGGACACTGAGGTGGCATCGAGCACGGCCAGCACCAGGTCGGCCTGGGACAGCCTGAGGGACACAGGGTGGTGTCACCTTCCAGGGATTCCCTGTGGGATTTTGGGATTATCCCAGCCCCATCAGACCCGTGGGTGACACCAGGGTGGCTCCAGCGCCCCCCAAGGGCCACCAGAGTGGGGGACACCGAGGTGGCATCGAGGACAGCCAGCACCAGGCCAGCCTGGGACAGCCTGGGGGACACAGGAGAGTTTTGATGGATTCCCTCTGGAATTTTGGGAATTATCCCAGCCTGGGATGGCCTGGGGACACTGGGAATGGTTCCCTCTGGAATTTTGGGAATTATCCCAGTCTGGGATGGCCTGGGGACACTGGGAATGGTTCCCTCAGGAATTTTGGGAATTATCCCAGCCCCTCCACACCCAGTCCCAGCCTGGGTGACCTGGGGACAGCGGGAATGGTTCCCTCTGGAATTTTGGGAATTATCCCAGTCTGGGATGGCCTGGGGACACTGGGAATGGTTCCCTCTGGAATTCTGGGAATTATCCCGGCCCCTCCACACCCCTGGGTGACCTGGGGACACTGGAATGCCTCCCTCAGGAATTTTGGGATGTTATCCCAATCCCTCCACGCCCCGTCCCCACCACAGGTGACACCACGCCCTGGCGACAATGGGAACGATTCCCCCGGAATTTTGGGAATTCCCCGATCCCGATTTTGGGAATTCCCCCGGACTCTCACCGTGCCCGCGCCCGCGTCACCCCCTCGCGCTCCACGGGGTCGGTGGCGCGGCGCAGCCCCGCGGTGTCACTGAGCACCAGCGGGTACCCCCCGATGTCCAGCGCCACCTCCAGCACGTCCCGCGTGGTGCCCGCGGCGGGGGACACGATGGCAGCCGGCCGCTGGCCTGGGGACACGGGGACAGCGGGGACAGCTGGGGATTGTCCCGGCCTGGGGACAGTGGGGACAGTCCGATTGTCCCAGCCTGGGGACACGGGGACAGCGGGGACAGCTGGGGATTGTCCCGGCCTGGGGACACGGGGACAGCGGGGACAACTGGGGATTGTCCCAGCTTGGGGACATGGGGATGGTCCCGGTCTGGGGACACGGGGACAGTGGGGACAGCTGGGGATTGTCCCGGCCTGGGGACATGGAGATGGTCCCTGGGGATTGTCCCAGCCTGGGGACATCGGGGACAGCCTTTGGGAATTGTCCCAGCCTGGGGACAGTGGGGACAGTGCCTGGGAATTGTCCCAGCCTGGGGACAGCAGGAATGGTCCCTGGGGCTCTGTCCCAGCCTGGGATGATCTGGGGACAGCAGGAATGTTTTCCTCCGAAATTTTAGGAATTATCCCACTCATGGATCACCTGGGGACATTGGGAATTGTTCCCTCTGGAATTTTAGGAATCACCCCGATCCCTCCACCCCCCCCGCGGGTGCCACCCCGCCCTGGGGACACCGGCCACGCCCCGCTGTGGAATTTTCGGGAATTTTCGGGAATTTTCCGGCACTCACAGAGCAGGTTGAACAGGCTGCTCTTGCCCACGTTGGGGGGCCCCGCGATGACCGCGCGGACCCCGGCCCGCAGCAGCTCCCCCCGGCGCCCGTCCCGCAGGTGGCCGCGGATGTCGCGCTCCAGCGCCCGCACGGTGACAGCCACTGCGGGGACAGGGACAGTGACAGCCCGGGAGGGGACAGGGACAGTGACAGCCCGGAGGGGACACGGCAGTGACAGCCACTGCGGGGACAGGGACAGTGACAGCCACTGCGGGGACAGGGTGGGGACAGCCCGGGAGGGGACATGGGAGGGGACAGCCCGGAGGGGACAGGGTGGGAACAGCCCCGGGAGGGGACACGGGAGGTGACAGCCACTGAGGGGACACGGGCAGTGACAGCCCCGGAGGGACAGCACGGGCCAAGCCCGGGTTTGAAGGGAAAACAGCAGGAGAGGTGTTTGAATTTGGGGAAAAACACAGGGAGAGGTGTTTAAATTTGGGGGAAAAACAGTGGGAGAGGATCCAGGTCCTGATCCCAAAAATTGGGGAAAAAACACTGGGAGAGATCATTAAATTTGGGATAAAACACTGGGAGAGGTCTTTAAATTTCGGGGAAAAATGGGAGAGGATGCAGGTCCTGTTCCCTAAATTTGGGACAAAAACACCAGGAGAGGATCCAGGTCCTGATCCCCAAATTTGGGATAAAAAACACCAGGAGAGGATCCAGGTCCTGATCCCCAAATTTGGGGAAAAAACACCAGGAGAGGATCCAGGTCCTGACCCTTAAATTTGGGATAAAAAACACCAGGAGAGGATCCGGGTCCTGACCCTTAAATTTGGAATAAAAACCCCGGGAAAAGCCCCGTGTCCTGATCCATAAATTTGCAATAAAAACCCCGGGAAAAGCCCCGTGTCCTGACCCTTAAATTTGGAATAAAAACCCCAGGAAAAGCCCCGTGTCCTGACCCTTAAATTTGGAATAAAAACCCCGGGAAAAGCCCCCTGTCCTGATCCATAAATTTGGAATAAAAACCCCGGGAAAAGCCCCGTGTCCTGATCCATAAATTTGGAATAAAAACCCTGGGAAAAGCCCCGTGTCCTGACCCTTGAATTTGGAATAAAAACCCTGGGAAAAGCCCCGTGTCCTGACCCTTAAATTTGGAATAAAAACCCCGGGAAAAGCCCCGTGTCCTGATCCATAAATTTGGAATAAAAACCCCGGGAAAAGCCCCGTGTCCTGATCCATAAATTTGGAATAAAAACCCTGGGAAAAGCCCCGTGTCCTGACCCTTGAATTTGGAATAAAAACCCTGGGAAAAGCCCCGTGTCCTGATCCATAAATTTGGAATAAAAACCCCGGGAAAAGCCCCGTGTCCTGATCCATAAATTTGGAATAAAAACCCTGGGAAAAGCCCCGTGTCCTGATCCATAAATTTGGAATAAAAACCCCGGGAAAAGCCCCGTGTCCTGATCCATAAATTTGGAATAAAAACCCCGGGAGAGGCAGCAGCTCCTCACCTTGTCCCAACACCTCTTCGTCCACCTCCTCCTCCTCACTGAAGTCGATGAAGGCCTCCAGGTGGGCGAGTGCCTGGGGTGGGGACATCCAGGTGAGGGGACGTCCCAGGGGTGGCGGCCACCACGGGAGGCCTGGGGGGTCCCATGGGTGAGCCCCACCTTGGTCAAGTCCCACCCTGTCCATCCAATCTATCAATTCTGATTGTTTCCAGTTTTATTTACTCATTCTTGTGGGACTTATTTTTCACCCTCAGAATAGAGAATATTTTTAATATATATATATTCTATAATAATATATATATTATAATATAATATATATATTATATTATATATATTATAATATATATTCTAATATATATTATAACATATATAATATATAATATGTATTATATTATATATAATATATATTATAATATATATTATATATATTGTATTTTTTATATATATATCATCTATTATATATACCTATACATATTATATTCTCTATAATTAAATTATATACTGATTGTCATGGGACAAACCCCTTGTTATTACAGGTGCTCTTATTTTTCCCTCAGAATAGAGAATATTTTATGTATATTATCTATTATATAAATTTTTATATATTATATTATCTATTATATGTATCTATATATATTATATTATCTATTATATATATATTATATTATTTATTATTATGTTATATACTGATTGTCATGGGACAAAGCCCTTGTTATTACAGGTGTTCTTATTTTTCATTCTCAGAATAGACAATATTATATCTATTATCTATTATACCTATATATATTATCTACTATATATATTATCTATTATATGTATCTATATAAATTGTATTATCTGTTATATATATTATATTATCTATTATTCTATTATATACTGATTCTCATGGCACAAACACCATGTTATTACAGGTGCTCTTATTTTTCCCTCAGAGTACAGAATATAAATATATAATCTATTATATGTATTTTTATATATTATATTATCTACTATATATATTACCTATAATATGTATCTATATATATTATATTATCTGTTATATATATATTATATTATCTATTATTCTATTATATACTGATTCTCATGGCACAAACCCCTTGTTATTACAGGTGCTCTTATTTTTCATTCTCAGAATAGAGAATATTATATCTATTATCTATTATATCTATATATATTATCTACTATATATATTATCTATTATATGTATCTATATAAATTGTATTATCTGTTATATATATTATATTATTTATTATTATGTTATATACTGATTCTCATGGCACAAACACCATGTTATTACAGGTGCACTTATTTTTCCCTCAGAATACAGAATATAAATATATAATCTATTATATGTATTTTTATATATTATATTATCTATTATATGTATTACCTATAATATGTATCTATATATATTATATTATCTGTTATATATATATTATATTATTTATTATTCTATTATATACTGATTCTCATGGCACAAACCCCTTGTCACTACAGGTGCACTTATTTTTCCCTCAGAATAAATTGTTATGTTAAAGGAACTTCTCATTCTCCAAACAGCTTCATATGGGAACTTACAAATTCTATTCCCATTCATATAAGAACTTACAAATTTCTCGTTAGCTGAACTTAGAAGAAATGACCAATTAGCTTTTAACCTTATTCCCACACTAAGGAATTTAATGTCAGGAATTTAAATGCCAGCTTGTCCCCCAACCCAAGGGTCTCACCTGGGTCAGGGTGTGGCTCTGAACTTCCCATTCTCAAAACAACTTCATATAAAAACTTACAAATTTCTCATTAGAAGAGAAATGACCAATTTAAACTTAAAAGAAACGACCAATTAGCTTTTTACCCTATTCCTACACTAAAGAATTTAATGTCAGGAATTTAACATCCTAAGGAATTTAATGTCAGGAATTTAACATCTTAAGGAATTCAATGTCAGGAATTTAACATCCTAAGGAATTTAATGTCAGGAATTTAACATCCTAAGGAATTTAATGTCAGGAATTTAACATCCTAAGGAATTTAATGTCAGGAATTTAACATCTTAAGGAATTTAATGTCAGGAATTTAACATCTTAAGGAATTTAATGTCAGGAATTTAACATCCTAAGGAATTTAATGTCAGGAATTTAACATCCTAAGGAATTCAATGTCAGGAATTTAACATCTTAAGGAATTTAATGTCAGGAATTTAACATCTTAAGGAATTTAATGTCAGGAATTTAGCATCCTAAGGAATTCAATGTCAGGAATTTAACATCCTAAGGAATTCAATGTCAGGAATTTAACATCTTAAGGAATTTAATGTCAGGAATTTAACATCCTAAGGAATTCAATGTCAGGAATTTAGCATCCTAAGGAATTCAATGTCAGGAATTTAACATCCAGATTTGCCGCCCAACCCAAGGGTCTCACCTGGGTCAGGGTGTGGCTCTGAACTCCTCATTCTCAAAACAACTTCATATAAAAACTTACAAATTTCTCATTAGAAGAGAAATGACCAATTTAAACTTAAAAGAAACGACCAATTAGCTTTTTACCCTATTCCCACACTAAAGAATTTAATGTCAGGAATTTAACATCCTAAGGAATTCAATGTCAGGAATTTAACATCCTAAGGAATTCAATGTCAGGAATTTAACATCCTAAGGAATTTAATGTCAGGAATTTAACATCCTAAGGAATTTAATGTCAGGAATTTAACATCCTAAGGAATTTAATGTCAGGAATTTAACATCCTAAGGAATTTAATGTCAGGAATTTAACATCATAAGGAATTCAATGTCAGGAATTTAACATCCTAAGGAATTCAATGTCAGGAATTTAACATCCTAAGGAATTTAATGTCAGGAATTTAACATCCTAAGGAATTTAATGTCAGGAATTTAACATCCTAAGGAATTTAATGTCAGGAATTTAACATCCTAAGGAATTCAATGTCAGGAATTTAACATCCTAAGGAATTTAATGTCAGGAATTTAACATCCTAAGGAATTTAATGTCAGGAATTTAACATCTTAAGGAATTCAATGTCAGGAATTTAACATCCTAAGGAATTCAATGTCAGGAATTTAACATCTTAAGGAATTTAATGTCAGGAATTTAACATCTTAAGGAATTTAATGTCAGGAATTTAACATCTTAAGGAATTTAATGTCAGGAATTTAACATCCTAAGGAATTTAATGTCAGGAATTTAACATCCTAAGGAATTTAATGTCAGGAATTTAACATCTTAAGGAATTTAATGTCAGGAATTTAACATCTTAAGGAATTTAATGTCAGGAATTTAACATCCTAAGGAATTTAATGTCAGGAATTTAACATCTTAAGGAATTCAATGTCAGGAATTTAACATCCTAAGGAATTCAATGTCAGGAATTTAACATCTTAAGGAATTTAATGTCAGGAATTTAACATCCAGATTTGTCCCCCAAATCCCAAAGTCTCACCTGGGTCAGGGTGTGGCTCCAGCGCTGGTAGAGCTGCCCCAGCTCCCCCTCCATCTGCCTCAGGGCCTGGCGCCGCTGTGCCTCCGTCTCGGCCCCGATCAGGTCCCGCAGCCCCTCGGCCGCCGTCAGGTCCAGCTTGCCGTGCTTGAATGCCCGGAGGGTGAATTCACCCGGCTCGGCGGGACGGAGCCCCGGGACACGGCCTGGGGGGGACAGGGAGGAGGGAGATCAGGCAGGAGCCTCGGGATCCCAAAGGGATGGGGGAGATCAGGCAGGAGCCCCGGGATCCCAAAGGGAAGGGGGAGATCAGGCAGGAGCCTCGGGATCCCAAAGGGAAGGGGGAGATCAGGCAGGACCCCCGGGATCCCAAAGGGATGGGGGAGATCAGGCAGGAGCCTCGGGATCCCAAAGGGAAGGGGGAGATCAGGCAGGACCCCCGGGATCCCAAAGGGATGGGGGAGATCAGGCAGGAGCCTCAGGATCCCAAAGGGAAGGGGGAGATCAGGCAGGAGCCTCGGGATCCCAAAGGGATGGGAAAGGATCAGGCAGGAGCCTCGGGATCCCAAAGGGATGGGAAAGGATCAGGCAGGAGCCTCGGGATCCCAAAGGGATGGGAGAGGATCAGGCAGGAGCCTCAGGATCCCAAAGGGAAGGGGGAGATCAGGCAGGAGCCTCGGGATCCCAAAGGGAAGGGGGAAAAGGGATGGCACATGAACTCGCCCGGCTCGGCCGGACGCAGCCCCGGGACATGGCCTGGGGGGGAACAGAGGGAAGGGGGAGATCAGGCAGGAGCCTCAGGATCCCAAAGGGAAACGGGAAAGGGACAGCACGGACACAGCCCCAGCACCCAGCCTGGGAGGGACACAGGGATGGGAGAGGATGAGCAAGAATCCTCGGGATCACAGAGGGATGGGGGAGATCAGGCAGGAGCCTCGGGATCCCAGAGGGAAGGGGGAAAAGGGAAGGGGGAGGATGAGCAAGAATCCTCAGGATCCCAAAGGGAAAGGGGGAAAAGGGATGGGGGAGGATCAGGATATGGTGGGAAAGGGGCAGGATGGGGTCGGGGGTCTCACCCAGCACCCAGAGCACCCCGAGGATCAGGATAAGAGGGGAAAGTGCCGTTATGGGGTCAGGGGTCTCACCCAGCACCCCGAGGATCAGGATAAGATGGAAAGGGGTGTTATGGGGTCGGGGTCTCACCCAGAGCCTGCAGCACCCCGAGGATGAGGATGGGCTGGGACAGGGACAGGATATGATGGAGAAGGGGCATTATGGGGTTGGGGTCTCACCCAGCACCCACAGCACCCCGAGGATCAGGATAAGATGGAAAGGGATGTTATGGGGTCAGGGGTCTCATCCAGGACCCCAAGGATCAGGATACGATGGAAAAGGGACAGGATGGGATGGGAAAGGAAGGTTACGGGGTCGGGGGTCTCACCCAGCACCCACAGCACCCCGAGGATCAGGATAAGATGGAAAGGGGCCGTTATGGGGTTGGGGTCTCACCCAGAGCCTGCAGCACCCTGAGGATCAGGATAAGATGGGAAAGGGCCGTTATGGGGTCAGGGGTCTCACCCAGAGCACCCCGAGGATCAGGATAAGATGGGAAAGGGCCGTTATGGGGTCAGGGGTCTCACCCAGCACCCCGAGGATCAGGATAAGATGGAAAGGGCCGTTATGGGGTCGGGGTCTCACCCAGAGCCTGCAGCACCCCGCTGACCACGGCGGGCCCCCCGTGCACGTGCAGCTCAGCACAATCCTCCCCGGTGAAGCTGTGGGGTCCTGGGCACACGGGGCTGGGGTGGGCTAACACAGATTTGTGCCCCCCAAACCCCCCCAACCTGGGAACCAGACTCCCATGGGGCACAGAGCCCCCCAGACCCCAATCCGTGACCCCCAGACCCCAATCTATGCTCCCTAACCCAAATCTGTGCCCCCCAGACCCCAATCCGTGCCCTCAGACCCCAATTCCTGCCCCCCAACCTGGGAACCAGACCAAGAGAGCACTGAGCACCCCCAAACCCCAATTTGTACGCCCCAAACCCCAATCTATGCTCCCTAACCCAAATCTGTGCTCCCCAGACCCCAATCTGTGCCCCCCAGACCCCAATCTGTGCCCCCCAGACCCCAATCCGTGCCCCCCAGACCCCAATCCTGCCCCCCAAACCGCAATCCCTGCCCCCCAGACCCCAATCCCTGCCCCCCAGACCCCAATCCCTGCCCCCCAGACCCCAATCCGTGCCCCCAGACCGCAATTCCTGCCCCCCAAACCCCAATTCCTGCCCCCCAAACCTCAATTCCTGCCCCCCAGACCCCAATCCCTGCCCCCAGACCCCAATCCTGCCCCCCACCTGGGAACCAGACCACCAGGCCTCTGTCCAGGGTCTCGGCAGTTTGGGGGTCCCGGATGCGCCGCAGGGCCAGCAGCCGGGCCGGGGGGATTTTGGGGGTCCCGGTGAGGCTCTGCAGGGCCCCCCGGCTGCCCGGGCCGCTGGCTCGGATCACGGCCACCCCGCAGCGCCCCGGGGCAGAGGACAGGGCGAAGATGGTGTCACCTGTCCCCGGTGCCACCGCCGAGCTCAGGGGACGCGCCCACCTGCGGGAGGGGTGGGGGGGTGGGTGGGGCACCCCTGGGTGGGCACAGAGCGGGGTGAGACCCCCGTGGAGCCTGCCCGGGTGTGTGCTGTGCTCAGGGGTTCCCTTCTCCAGGTGAGACCCCTCCCCATGGATCCCTTCCCCAGCTGGGACCCCTCCCCAGGTACCCCAAATCCTCAGGTGAGACCCCTCCCCACAGACCCCCTGTCCAGGTGAGACCCTCCCCATAGACCCCTTTTCCAGGTGAGGTCCCTCCCCATGTGGGACCCCTCCCCAGGTACCCCCAATCCCCAGGTGAGACCCCTCCCCACAGACCCCCTCTCCAGGTGAGACCCCCTCCCCATGGATCCCTTCTCAGGTGAAACCCCCTCCCCATGGACCCCTTTTCCAGGTGAGACCCCAATCCCCAGGTGAGACCCCTCCCCACAGACCCCCTCTCCAGGTGAGACCCCTCCCCATGGACCCCTTTTCCAGGTGAGGCCCCTCCCCAGGTGAGACCCCTCCCCATGGATCCCTTCCCAGGTGAAACCCCCTCCCCATGGACCCCTTTTCCAGGTAAGACCCCAATCTCCAGGTGAGACCCCCTCCCCACAGACCCCCTCTCCAGGTGAGACCCCTCCCCATGGACCCCTTCCAGGCGAGACCCCCTCCCCATGGACCCCTTCACCAGGTGAGACCCCTCCCCAAACACTCCCCCCTCCTCATGGATCCCCTCCTCAGCTACGCCCCTTCCTCACCTGGGACCCCTCTCCAGGTACCCCAAATCCCCAGGTGAGACCCCCCCACAGACTCCTTCTCCAGGTGAGACCCCTCCTCATGCAGCCCCTCCCCACACACTCCCCTTCCCCAGCTATTCCCACGACCCCAAACCCCTCCGGTTCCCTATTCCCATGTCCCCCCATCCCATAGCCACCCCCGGGGCTGTCCCCGTGTCCCTCCTGTCCCCGTGTCCCTCCTGTCCTCGTGTCCCTCCTGTCCTCCTGTCCCCGTTACCGGCCCCGCGCCGCCCTCACGGCCCCGCGCAGCGCCATCGCTGCCCTCAGCGCGGCCCCGCCCACCGCCGCACGCCATTGGGCAATACCCACCGGGGGCGTGCCCAACATTAAAATCCCGCTTCTGATTGGTTCATAGCCAGCTATAGCTGCGCCCCGGCCTCAACGCCCCCTCCCATCAACGCATGCTATTGGTTAATACACCACGGGAGGCGGGGCTAATGCTGAAACGCGGGTTCTGATTGGTTAACAAGCGAAGATGGCGGCGGCCCGGGTGAAGCCATGCGGACCCGGCGGTTCCGCCCGGGGGTCCCCTCGGTCCCCTCGTGTCCCCTCGGGGTCCCTCTGCCCGCACCCCCCGGGTTTGTCCCGCACCCCCGAGGGGACAGCCGGGCTGGACCCCAGCCCTCCCCGCTCCCGTGAAAAATGAGGTTTCATTTTTTGGGGTAAAATGTAAAAAGTTTGATAAAAACACGACAGGAGATAAAAATAAAGGGTTAAGGGCTGGCTGTTTGGTATTTAGCTAAGGGCACACTCGTTATTTCTGGAGGTGCTCTTTAAACCCTTTTTAATCATACCAGCCTGTCTCATATTTATAGACAATTACGTACATTTCTATATTTCTACGAGCTAATTTTTATTATTTTAGGAACTCTTACACGGCTGCTTTTCGGGTCTGTTTTTAGAGTGTGCGCGGGTTGTTGGCTGTGGTTTTAATTTGTTCTTATTTTGACAGCTGGCTCGTTATCAGCAGGGTCTCAATTTTATGTTCGCTGGGTGTTATTTGGCTGAGCACGCACTTGGAGCACGCTGTATTTATTATTTATTTATGTATTTATTAACTGTTATTGCTGCGTTTAAATTCTGCTGATGGCAGAAATAAAAACTCTGTCTGTACAGCAAAGCCGTTTTAATGTTGTAGGTGTAATGTTCATCTTAATCCTTGCGAAAAATCAACTATAATATAATATAATATAATGTAATATAATATAATATAATTTAATATAATTAATGTAATGTAATGCAATATAATAAATATAATATAATAAATATAATATAATATAATGTAATATAATATAATAATTATATAATATAATTAATGTAATGTAATATAATATAATTAATATAATATAATATAATATAATAAATATAATATAATGTAATGTAATGTAATATAATATATAATTAATGTAATTGATATAATTAATATAATGTAATATAAGGTAATATAATATGATATATTATATATAATTATATATAATTAATATAATAGAATATATAATTAGTGTAATTGATATAATGTAATGTAATATAATATAAGGTAATATAGTATAATATATATAATTAATATCTAATTATATATATTCATTTTATATTGTATTATATTGTTTATAATATATATTAACTATATATTATATTATATTATATTATATTAATTGATATAATTAATATAATGTAATATAAGGTAATATAATATGATACAATAAATATAATTGATGTAATTGTTATAATATAATGTAATGTAATATAATATAAGGTAATATAATATAAGGTAATATAATATATATAATTAATATATAATTATATATATTTATTTTATATTGTATTATATTGTTTATAATATATATTAATTATGTATTATATTATATTAATTGGTATAATTAATATAATGTAATATAAGGTAATATAATATGATATAATAAATATAATTGATGTAATTGTTATAATGTAATGTAGTATAATATAAGATAATATAATATAATGTATATAATTAATATATAATTATATATATTTCTTTTATATTGTATTATATTATTTATAATATATATTAATAATTTATTATATTACATTATTGATATAATTAATATAGTGTAATATAAGGTAATATAATATACTATAAATCCAACCCCTACCAAAAACCTCACTCCAAACATCCTGAAAATCCACAAAATTCCCCCAAAAAAACCCAAACCTCACTCCAAACATCCTGAAAATCCACAAAATTCCCCCCCAAAACCCCCAAACTCACTCCAAACATCCCAAAACCCGCCAGGTTTCTCCCCAAACCCCCAAATTCCCTCCCCGAATCCCCGAATTTCCTCCCCACCCCGTGCCCCATTTTCCCGTGCCCCCCTCCATCCCCAAACATCTCCCGGCCTGGCAGAGCCCCCGCCTGTCCCCCTGTCCCCAGCTGAGGTGACACCAGCGGTGACATCTGCGGGTGGCACCGGGGAGCGGAGCTGGGACCGAGCCCTGCCCCAAAATAACCGCGGGGGAACCCGGGGGTGGCACAGCCGCGCCCCCCGCCCCAATTCCCGCATCCCGGGGGGGTCCCGAGCTGCCGGGACCCTGCGGGACCCTCGGGGACTTTGGGGGGGCTGCGGGGGGGGAGGGACACGGGGGGGTCACCCAAAATGTCAGGAGGGCAGCGCGAGCCCCGCTCGGGTTACCGGAGCCGGGGGGGCACCGAGGGGGCACCGAGGGACACGGGGGGGGACACGTGGGGACAGCCTTGGGGACAGGGGGGACACGTGGGGACAGCTCTGGGGAAAGGGGGACACTTGGGGACAGCTCTGGGGACAGGGGGGACACTGAGGGGCACCGAGGGGCATGGGGGGACACTTGGGGACAGCCCTGGGGACAGGGGGACACGTGGGGACAGCTCTGGGGACAGGGGGGACACTTGGGGACAGCTCTGGGGAAAGGGGGACACTGAGGGGGCACCGAGGGGCATGGGGGGACACTTGGGGTCCACCCCGGTGACAAGGGGGACACTTGGGGACAACCGTGGTGACAGAGTGAGGGGGGTGAAGATATCAGGGGAGGGGGACATCGGCGACATCAGGGACATCACGGGGGGCACCGAGGGACACGGGGGGGACACTCGGGGACCACCCTGGGGACAGGGGGGACACGTGGGGACAGCCGTGGTGACAGGGGGGACACTTGGGGACAGCCGTGGTGACAGACAGAGTGCGGGGGGGGCTGGAGATATCAGGGGAGGGGGACATCGGCGACATCGGCGACATCAGGGACATCACGGGGGGAACACTGAGGGGGCACCGAGGGGCACGGGGGGACACTTGGGGACAGGGGGACACTTGGGGACAACTCTGGTGGCAGAGCAAGGGCTGGGGGTGGAGATTTAAGGGGAGGGGGACATCAGCGACACGGGGGTCACACCGCTGCCACCGCCGGTCACACCCGCTGCCCCCGGGACTCCCCCCATCATCACCATCACCATCATCACCATCACCACCATCACCATCATCATCATCACCATCACCATCATCATCATCACCATCACCACCATCATCATCACCACCATCACCATCACCACCATCACCATCACCATCATCATCATCACCATCATCATCATCATCACCACCGCGGGGCGCGGCCGGACACGCGTGGCCGCAGCCGCGTCCAACCAGAGCGCCCCGGCCGCGCCGCTCCGCCGCCTTTGTCCCCTCCTCCCGCCCTCCGTCCCTCCCTGCCGCCTGCCACCGGCGGCGGTGGCGGCGGTGACACCGGCGGTGGCCCCGGCGGTGGCCCCGGGGTGCCCCCATGCCCGCCAGCCCCGCGCCATGCCCGAGCCGCCGGCCCCAGCGCAGGACGGGGAGCGGCCCCGGCGGGGCCCGGCCGCGGCCGAGGAGCGAACGGAACCGGCGGCCCCCACCGGAGTGCTGGGTACGGGAGAACCGGGAGGAACCGGGAGGAACCGGGCCGGGATCGAGGGAGAACCGGGGGAGATTGAGGGAGAACCCGGAGGAACCGGGCCGGGATTGAGGGAGAACCGGGAGGTACCGGGGGGATCGCGGGAGAATCGGGCCGGGATTGAGGGAGAACCGGGGGAGATTGAGGGAGAAGAACCGGGCCGAATTGAGGGAGAACCGGGCCGGGATCGAGGGAGAACCGGGAGGAACCGGGCCGGGATTGAGGGAGAACCGGGGGGGATCGCGGGAGAACCGGGCCGGGATCGAGGGAGAACCGGGCCAGGATCGAGGGAGAACCGGGAAGGATTGCGGGAGTACCGGGGCGGGACTGAGGGAGAACCGGGACAACCGGGCCGGGATTGCGGGACAGCCGGAACGGGATTGCGGGAGAACCGGGGAGGATTGCGGGAGAACCGGGACAACCGGGCCGGGATTGCAGAGAACCGGGCCGGGCCGGGCCGAGCAGGGTGCGGGGGGGCCGGGATGCGGCTCGCTGCGGCTGCGGCTCCTCCCGGGGCGGGGGGGGGAAGGTTCGGAGCTCTGAGCATCCCCCGGTACCGGGACAGCTCCGAGCCCCCGGCCGTGGGGGTCCCGCCGGATTTGGGGGGTCCCGCCGGATTTGGGGGGGTCCCGCCGGATTTTGGGGGGGTCTGTGGTGGTCGCGGTTGATTCCGTTGTGTTGTCACCCCCCGGTATCCCCGAGCCCCCCCGGGGTGGGGGTGGCACCCAGCGGTGACAGGGCCAGCACCGCCCGTGTCCCCCCCGGGAAGGTTTTGTTGTCATTTTTGGGGGTCTCTGGTGGTCGCCGTTGATTCCGTTGTGTTGTCGCCCCCCCCGGGCCAGCTCCGCGTGTCACTCCCCGGTGACACCCCCAGTGTCACCCCCCCCCCAAGGTGTTTTTGTCCCCCCCGCCACTCCTGCCCCCCCCAGCCCGACCGGGGGGGTGGCGCAGCTCGCGGCCTTTGTGTCGCTGTCCCCCCGCTGTCGCCGGGGTCCCTCCCCCGCGTGGCGCTGGCCCAGGTGACATCCCCCGCTCGGGGCCTGGTGGCGGCTGTGCCACCGCAGCGCGGGGCTCCTGCCCGGGGTGCGTGACCCGCTCGGGTCCCCCCCCCGCCCCGGGGGTCCCCTGGGCGGTGGCTCCGTCCCCGCCACCCGCGGCTGCGGTGACCTTAGCCCGGAGCCAAGGTGAGCAGGGGACAAACCGGGACAAGCGCGGGGGGACCCGGGGGTGGCAGCACCAGCGCCGAGCCCTCGGTGCGGCTCCGCTGGGGCTGAGGGGACAGCGGGGGGACAGCCTGGGGACAGCGGGGGGACAGCGGGGTCACCCCCCGAGCCCAGCCAGCTTTGGGGACCCCCCCTTTTCCGTGACCTTGGGCGGGAAAATCCCACACCCCCCCCCGCCCCTGGAGCTGTGCCCTGGTGGCACAGGGGGGTGGCAGTGTCGCCGGTGTCGCCGTCCCCGGCCGGGTGGCACCGCTGGCGGGACATAAATAAATACATAAATAAATAAATAATGCAGCGCGGTGAGCTCAGCCCGCCCGCGGTGCCCGGCCAGGGTGGCGCTGCCACCGCCCCAGAGCCCGGCAGGGTGCCCGGCAGGGAGGCTGCCAGCCCCGGGGCCGGATATCCCCATGGCCTGGCACCCTAAAATACCGGCACCCTAAAATATTGGCACCCTAAACATTGGCACCCTAAAATATTGGCACTCTAAAATATTGGCACCCTAAAATAACGGCACCCTAAAATATTGGCACCCTAAAATGCACCCTAAACATTGGCACGCTAAAATATTGGCACCCTAAAACACTGGCACCCTAAACATTGGCACCCTAAACATTGGCACCCTAAAATATTGGCACTCTAAAATATTGGCACCCTAAAATAACGGCACCCTGATAGCCCCGGAGCTGGATATCCCCATGGCCTGGCACCCTAAAATACCGGCACCCTAAAACACTGGCACCCTAAAATGCACCCTAAAACTCTGGCACCCTAAACACTGGCAGCCTAAAACACTGGCACCCTAAAATGCACCCTAAAACCCTGGAACCCTGATAGCCCCGGAGCCAGATATCCCCATGGTCTGGCACCCTAAAACATTGGCACCCTAAAACACTGACACCCTAAAACACTGGCACCCTAAAATATTGGCACCCTAAAACACTGGCACCCTAAAATGCACCCTAAACATTGGCACCCTAAAATATTGGCACCCTAAAACACTGGCACCCTAAAATGCACCCTAAACACTGGCACCCTAAAACACTGACACCCTAAAACACTGGCACCCTAAAATGCACCCTAAACATTGGCACCCTAAAATATTGGCACCCTAAAACACTGGCACCCTAAAATACTGGCACCCTAAAATGCACCCTAAACATTGGCACCCTAAAATATTGGCACCCTAAAACACACCCTAAAATACTGGCACCCTAAAACCCTGGCACCCAAAACCACTGGCACCCAAAAACACTGGCACCCTAAAATATTGGCACCTTAAAATATTGGCACCCTAAAATGCACCCTGAAATACTGATACCCTGAAACATTGACACCCTAAAATACCGGCACCCTAAAACCTGGCACCCTAAAATATTGGCACCCTAAAACACTGGCACCCTAAACAATGGCACCCTAAAATACCGGCACCCTAAAATCCTGGCACTCTAAAATATTGGCACCCTAAAATATTTGGTATCCTAAAACACTGACACCCTAAAATGCACCCTAAACACTGGCACCCTAACAGCCTGGCACCCTGATAGCCCCACAGCCTGATATCCCAATGGCCTGGCACCCTAAAACACTGGCACCCTAAACATTGGCACCCTAAAATATTGGTGCCCTAAAACCCTGGCATGCTGGTAGCCCTGCAGCCTGACATCCCAATGGCCTGGCACCCTAAAACACTGCCACCCTAAAATGCACCCTAAACACTGGCAACCTAAAATATTGGCACCCTAAAACACTGCCACCCTAAAATGCACCCTAAACACTGGCACCCTAAACACTGACACCCTAAAACACTGACACCCTAAAATGCACCCTAAACACTGGCACCCTAAAATATTGGCACCCTAAAACACTGGCACCCTAAACACTGACACCCTAAAATGCACTCTAAACACTGGCACATTAAAATACTGGCACCCTAAAATGCACTCTAAAACACTGACACCCTAAAACACCTACACCCTAAAATATTGGCACCCTAAACATTGGCACCCTAAAATACCGGCACCCTAAAACACTGACACCCTAAACACTGGCACCCTAAAATATTGGCACCCTAAAATACGGGCACCCTAAAACCATGGCACCCTAAAATACCGGCACCCTAAAATATTGGCACCCTAAATTACCGGCACCCTAAACATTGGCACCCTAAAATATTGGCACCCTAAACACTGACACCCTAAAACACTGACACCCTAAACACTGGCACCCTAAACATAGGCACCCTAACAGCCTGGCACCCTAAAATATTGGCACCCTAAAACACTGGCACCCCAAAACCCTGGCACCCCATCACCCCACACCCAGCGCAGTTTGGGGCCTTGCCCAGCCGGCCGGGCCGGTGCCACAGCGTGGGTGCCACCCTGGCCAGCCCGACCTTTGTCCCCAAGTGCCACCCACGGCTTGGGGACAGCGCGGCCTTTCAGAGCCCGGCCGGGCATGGTGTTTGTGGGGTCTCAGCGGGGATTTTTTAGGGTGCAGCGTCCCCGGCATTTCCTGTGTGCCTGGGCGGGTCCTGGCACCCCGAACCCCTCCCAGCCCCGGGGCACCCGCGACATCCCCGGCCGAGAGGGGACACTGGGGGACGAGGGGACACTGAGGGACGAGGGGACACTGGGGGACGAGGGGACACTGGGGCAGGAGGGGACACTGGGGGACGAGGGGACACTGGGGGACGAGGGGACACTGGGGGACGAGGGGACACTGGGGCAGGAGGGGACACTGGGGGACGAGGGGACACTGAGGGACGAGGGGACACTGGGGGACGAGGGGACACTGGGGCAGGAGGGGACACTGGGGGACGAGGGGACACTGAGGGACGAGGGGACACTGGGGGACGAGGGGACACTGGGGCAGGAGGGGACACTGGGGGACGAGGGGACACTGGGGCAGGAGGGGACACTGGGGCAGGAGGGGACACTGAGGGACGAGGGGACACTGAGGGACGAGGGGACACTGGGGCAGGAGGGGACACTGGGGGACGAGGGGACACTGAGGGACGAGGGGACACTGAGGGACGAGGGGACACTGGGGCAGGAGGGGACACTGAGGGACGAGGGGACACTGAGGGACGAGGGGACACAGGGGCAGGAGGGGACACTGGGGGACGAGGGGACACTGAGGGACGAGGGGACACTAGGGCAGGAGGGGACACTGGGGCAGGAGGGGACACTGAGGGACGAGGGGACACTGAGGGACGAGGGGACACTGGGGCAGGAGGGGACACTGGGGCAGGAGGGGACACTGGGGGACGAGGGGACACTGGGGGACGAGGGACACTGAGGGACGAGGGGACAAACGGGGTGCCCACCCCATTGGGGGCCCCCATCCCTCCCTCCCTGCCACCCCTGGTGGGTTTTTTGGGGTGTCCTTTGTCCCCACCCTCCCCGGGAGCCACCTTGGGGACACCGAGCATGGGGACAAGGCAGGGAAGGGACAAACGGGGTCTCCACCCCATTGGGGACCCCCATCCCATCAGGGACCCCCATCCCACCGGGGACCCCCACCCCACCGGGGACCCCCATCCCTCCCTCCCTGCCACCCCTGGGTGGGGTTTTTTTGGGATGTCCCTTGTCCCCACCTTGGGGACACCGGGCACGGGGACAAGGCAGGGAAGGGACAAACGGGGTCCCCACCCCATTGGGGACCCCCATCCCATCAGGGACCCCCATCCCAACGGGGACCCCCATCTCTCCCTCCCTGCCACCCCTGGTGGGTTTTTGGGGTGTCCTTTGTCCCCACCTTGGGGACACCGGGCACGGGGACAAGGCAAGGAAGGGACAAACGGGGTCCCCACCCCATCAGGGACCCCCATCCCTCCTTCCCTGCCACCCCCGGTGGGGTTTTTTGGGATGTCCTTTGTCCCCACCTTGGGGACACCGGGCATGGGGACAAGGCAGGGAAGGGACAAACGGGGTCCCCACCCCACCGGGGACCCCCACCCCATTGGGGACCCCCATCCCTCCCTCCCTGCCACCCCTGGGTGGGTTTTTTGGGATGTCCTTTGTCCCCACCTTGGGGACACCGGGCAAGGGGACAGCAGTGCGGCCACCCCGGAGCGGGCCAGGGCGGTGTCCCCTGGGTGCCACCCACCCGGGGGTGCTTTGGGGACTGTCCCCATCCCGGTGCGGCGGCGCGGGGCCCAGCCGGGTTTCCATGGAGACCGGCTGCTTTAATTTTTCCCCTTTTCCCGTTTTTCTGCGTTTTCCCATCCCTCGCAGCCCCGCCGAGGGGTACCGGGAGGAGGTGAGGGGCTCTGGGGACGCTCCCAGGGGACATCCCGCGACATTCGGCCACCCCCGGGGGTGGCGGGGTGAGCCGGCGGCTCCTCCCCGCAGCGGTCGGAGCCGATTTGGGGAGAAATCGCTGGAAAATGCGACACCGGGGCGGTGGCACCGCCGTGACCTGTGCCACAACCGGGCTGGGGACAACCGGGGACAACCGGGGCCGTGTCCCGCAGCCACCCCGGGGCCCCGGGGCCGTTTGGGATCCGCGTCGCGGGGGTTTTGATCCTTCCCCGGCTCTCCCCCGGCAGATAAACTCTTCGGGAAGCGGCTGCTGCAGGCCGGGCGCTACATCATGTCCCACAAGGCCTGGATGAAAACCGTGCCCACCGAGAACTGCGACGTGCTGATGACATTCCCGGGTACGGACGGGAAATCCGGGAAAACCGGGAAAACCGGGACGGGCCCGGGAAAACCGGGATGGGGATGGGAGGTGGGCGGGAAAACCGGGACTGGGGTGTGTCCCAGAAAACCGGGATTGAGATGGGCCCGGGAAAACCGGGATGGGCCCGGGAAAACCGGGATGGGGATGGGAGGTGGGCGGGAAAACCGGGACTGGGGTGTGTCCCAGAAAACCGGGATTGAGATGGGACCGGGAAAACCGGGATGGGGATGGGAGGTGGGCGGGAAAACCGGGATAGGGATGGGCCCGGGAAAACCGGGATTGAGATGGGCCCGGGAAAACCGAGATGGGGATGGGAGGTGGGTGGGAAAACCGGGACTGGGGTGTGCCTCGGAAAACCGGGAGTGAGATGGGACCGGGAAAACCGGGATGGGGCTGGGAGGTGGGCGGGAAAACCGGGATAGGGATGGGCCCGGGAAAACCGGGATGGGCCCGGGAAAACCGGGATTGAGATGGGCCCGGGAAAACCAGGATGGGGATGGGAGGTGGGCGGGAAAACCGGGACTGGGGTGTGCCTCGGAAAACCGGGATTGAGATGGGACCGGGAAAACCGGGATTGAGGATGTGACTGGGGAAACTGGGATAGGGATAGGGATGTGGCCGGGAAAACCAGGATTGGGATGGGCCCAGGAAAATCAGGATTGGGAAGGATGTGACCGGGGAATCTGGGATAGCCGGGGCAGAAGGGGGTGGGGATGGTGGGGAGAGCCCGGGATGGGGGATGTGGGATTGTGGGATTGGGAAGAATGTGGGATTTCAGGAGGGATTTGGGATGTCAGGAAGGATTTGGGGTGTCGGGAGGGATTTGGGATGTTGGGAAGAATGAGGGATGCAGGGAGGGATGGGGAATGTGGGGAGGGCTGGGGACCGGGCTGAGGGACACATGGCAGGTTGGGGACAGGGCTGGGGACACCTGGCGGGCTGGGGACAGGGCTGGGGGCCATGTGGCAGTCTGGGGACAGGGCTGGGGACACGGGGCAGGCTGAGGACAGGGCTGGGGACACGGGGCAGGCTGAGGACAGGGCTGGGGACACGGGGCAGGCTGGGGACAGGGATAAGGGCCACCTGGCGGGTTGGGGACAGGGCTGGGGACACCTGTCAGGCTGGGGACAGGGCTGGGGACACGTGGCAGGTTGGGGACACCTGGCGGGTTGGGGACAGGGCTGGGGGACACCTGGCGGGTTGGGGACAGGGCTGGGGACACCTGTCGGGCCCTGACCCCGCCCCGCAGACAGCACGGATGACCACACGCTGCTGTGGCTGCTGAACCACATCCGCCTGGGCATCCCCGAGCTCATCGTGCAGGTGCGGCACCACAAGCACACGCGCGCCTACGCCTTCTTCGTCACCGCCACCTACGAGAGGTGCGTGCCTGTCCCCAGTGTGTCCCCGAGCGTGTCCCTGCGGTGTCCCTGACACATCCCCGTAGTGTCACCGTGTCCCTGAGCGTGTCCCCGCGGTGTCCCTGACACATCCCCGTGGTGTCCCCAACGTGTCCCCAAGCGCGTCCCTGTGGTGTCCCTGACACATCCCCGTAGTGTCCCTGTGTCCCTGAGCGTGTCCCTGTGGTGTCCCTGACACATCCCCGTAGTGTCCCTGTGTCCCTGAGCGTGTCCCCGCGGTGTCCCCAACGCATTCCCATGGTGTCCCCAACGTGTCCCCAAGCGCGTCCCTGTGGTGTCCCTGACGCATCCCCGTGGTGTCCCCACCGTGTCCCTGAGCGTGTCCCCGCGGTGTCCCCAACGCATCCCCGCGGTGTCCCCAATGTGTCCCCGAGCGCGTTCCTGCGGTGTCCCTGATGCATCCCCGTGGTGTCCCCAGCGTGTCCCTGTGGTGTCCCCAACGTGTCCCCAACGTGTCCCCAATGCTGTCCCTGCCATGTCCCTGAGCGTGTCCCTGTGGTGTCCCCAACAGGTCCCCGAGTGCATCCCCACAGTGTCCCCAATGCATCCCCAATGCTGTCCCCACGGTGTCCCCAACACGTCCCTGAGCGCATCCCCACGGTGTCCCCAACGTTGTCCCCGCCACGTCCCCAAGTGCGTCCTTGTGGTGTCTCCAACATGTCCCCAACACGTCCTCAACGCTGTCCCCAATGTGTCCCCAACGCATCCCCAATGTGTCCCCAGTGCTCTCCCCAACGCTGTCCCCAATGTGTCCCCAACGCTGTCCCCAATGTGTCCCCAACATGTCCCCAACGTGTCCCCAACGCTGTCCCCAAGATGTCCCCAACATGTCCCCGCGGTGTCCCCAACGCTGTCCCCAAGATGTCCCCAACATGTCCCCAATGTGTCCCCAACATGTCCCCTCCAGTTTGCTGCGCGGGGCGGACGAGATCGGGCTGCGGAAGCCGGTGAAGGCCGAGTTCGGGGGTGGCATGCGCAGCTTCTCCTGTGAGGAGGATTACATCTACGAGAACATCGAGAACGAGCTCTTCTTCTTCACCTCACAGGTACGGGGTGTGGGGTTTGGGGTGTGGGGTTTGGGATATGGGGTGTGGGGTGTGGGATATGGGGTGTGGGTTATGGGTTATGGGGTATGGGAGGATTACATCTACGAGAACATCGAGAACGAGCTCTTCTTCTTCACCTCACAGGTACGGGGTGTGGGGTTTGGGGTGTGGGGTACGGGGTATGGGGTTTGGGGTGTGGGATATGGGGTGTGGGTTATGGGTTATGGGGTATGGGAGGATTACATCTATGAGAACATCGAGAACGAGCTCTTCTTCTTCACCTCACAGGTACGGGGTTTGGGGTTTGGGGTGTGGGGTTTGGGGTGTGGGATGTGGGATATGGGGTACGGGCTATGGGATATGGATTATGGGATATGGGATACAGGGATATGGGGTTACGGGAATATGAGGTTATGGGGTTATAGGGAGGCTGGGTGAGGATCCAGCCACCCCTGGCGCTGGGGACAAGGTGGCCCAGGGAGGGCACAGGGCAGGCCCAGGGAGGGGACAGGACAATGCCAGGCCAGGCCCAGGAGGGGACAGTGCCAGGCCCGGTGTCCCCGCAGGAGCGGCAGAACATCATCCGGTACTGGCTGGAGAACCTGCGGGCCAAGCAGGGCGAGTCCCTGCACAACATCCACTTCCTGGAGGGACAGCCCATCAGTGAGTGCGGGACCTGGGGACACCTGGGGACACCTGGGGACACCTGGGGGCACCTGGGGGCAGCTGGGGACACCTGGGGACACCTGGGGGCACTGCCATGGCACCTGGGGACACCTGGGGACACCTGGGGACTCTGCCATGGCACCCGGTGGCACCTGGTGGCACTACCACGACACCTGGTGGCAGCTGGTGGCACTGCCATGGTGGGATCATGATGGGCACAGAGCTCCCATGTGCCACATCCCCCCTGTCCCCCCTGTCCCCACTGTCCCTGTCCCTCCTCCCACCACACAGGGGCCATGCGGGGTCCTGATGTCCCCGCGGTGTCTCTGATGTCCCTGTGTCCCCCTGATGTCCCTATGGTGTCCCTGATGTCCCCGCAGTGTCCCTGATGTCCCCGCGGTGTCCCCATGTCCCTGATGTCCCCCTGATGTCCCCATGTCCCTGATGTCCCTGATGGTGTCCCCGCGGTGTCCCTGATGTCCCCATGTCCCCCTGATGTCCCTGATGCCCCCATGTCCCCACGGTGTCCCCATGTCCCTGATGTCCCCATGTCCCTGATGTCCCTGATGTCCCCATGTCCCTGATGTCCCCGTGTCCCCACGGTGTCCCCGGTGTCCCTGATGTCCCCCTGATGTCCCCGTGGTGTCCCCGCGGTGTCCCCGCAGTCCCGGAGCTGGCAGCACGGGGGGTGATCCAGCAGCTGTTCCCGCTGCACGAGCAGCGCATCCTGCGGCGCCTGATGAAATCCTGGGTGCAGGCGGTGTGCGAGGCGCAGCCCCTGGGTGAGATTGGGGTCACCCAAGGGGGGTTTGGGGTCACCGGGGGGGTTTGGGGTCACCCTGGGGGGGTCTGGGGTCACCCAAGGGGGGTTTGGGGTCACCCAAAGGGGGTTTGGGGTCACCAAAGGGGGGTTTGGGGTCACCTCAGGGGGATTCTGGGGTCACCTGGGTGAGACCGGGGTCACCCGGGGGGTTTGGGGTGACCCCAGTGGGGTTTTTGGGATCCCAGAGGGTTTGGGATGACCCCAGTGGGGTTTTTGGGATCCCAGGTGGTTTGGGATGACCCCAGCAGGGTTTTTGGGATCCCAGAGGGTTTGGGATGACCTCAGCAGAGTTTTTGGGATCCCAGAGGATTTGGGGTGACCCCAGTGGGGTTTTTGGGATCCCAGAGGATTTGGGATGACCCCAGCAGGGTTTTTGGGATCCCAGAGGATTTGGGGTGACCCCAGTGGGGTTTTTGGGATCCCAGAGGATTTGGGGTGATCCCAGCAGGGTTTTTGGGATCCCAGGGGTTTTGGGATGACCCCAGTGGGGTTTTTGGGATCCCAGAGGATTTGGGGTGATCCCAGCAGGGTTTTTGGGATCCCAGGGGTTTTGGGATGACCCCAGTGGAGTTTTTGGGGTCCCAGAGGGTTTGGGATGACCCCAGTGGGGTTTTTAAGGATCCCAGAGGATTTGGGATGACCCCAGTGAGGTTTTTGGGGTCCCCACTGACACCCCCTGTCCCCCCCAGATGAGATCTGTGACTATTTTGGGGTGAAGATCGCCATGTACTTCGCCTGGCTGGGTTTCTACACCTCGGCCATGGTGTACCCGGCCGTGTTCGGCTCCATCCTCTACACCTTCACCGACAGCGACCAGGTGAGAGCCCTGGGGTCACCTGGGGCGCCCAGCCTTGAAGGGTTTTCATCCTTTTTGGGGTTTCTGGAAATCCTGGAGGGTTTCCAAACTCCTTTAAGGGTTTTCGTCCCTTTTTGGGGTTTCTGGAAATCCTGGAGGGTTTCCATCCTTTCTTTAGGTTTCCATCCTTTCTTTGGGGTTTCCATCCTTCCTGGAGTGTTCCCAATCTTCTTTAAGGGTTTTCGTCCCTTTTTGGGGTTTCTGGAAATCCTGGAGGGTTCCCATCCTTTCTTTGGGGTTTTCCTTCCTTGAGGGTTTTTCTTTCTTCCTTGGGGTTTTCCATCCCTCCTTGATGGTCTCTGCTCCTCCTTTTGGGGTTTTCCTCCCTCCTTTTGGGGTTTCCATCCCTCCTTTTGGGGTTTTCCTCCCTCCTTTTGGGGTTTCCATCCCTCCTTGTGGGATTTCCCTCCCTCCCTGAGGGATTCCCTCCTTTTGGGGTTTTCCTCCCTCCTTTTGGGGTTTCCATCCCTCCTTTTGGGGTTTTCCTCCCTCCTTTTAGGGTTTCCATCCCTCCTTTTGGTGTTTTCCTCCCTCCTTGTGGGGTTTCCATCCCTCCTTTTAGGGTTTCCATCCCTCCTTGTGGGGTTTCCATCCCTCCTTTTAAGGTTTCCATCCCTCCTTTTGGGGTTTTCCATCCCTCCTTGTGGGGTTTCCATCCCTCCTTTTGGGGTTTTCCTCCCTCCTTTTGGGGTTTTCCTCCCTCCTTTTAGGGTTTCCATCCCTCCTTTTGGGGTTTCCATCCCTCCTTTTGGGGTTTTCCTTCCTCCTTTTGCGGTTTTCCATCCCTCCTTTTAGGGTTTCCATCCCTCCTTTTGGGGTTTCCATCCCTCCTTTTGGGGTTTCCCTCCCTCCCTGAGGGATTCCCTTCCTTTTCCTGCACCCCCGCCGTTCCCGCTGGGCCGGGGGCATCCCCAACCCCTCGGGGCTGGGTCTGGGGGCTGTCGGGGCGGGGAGGGACCAACCCCGGTGCAGTTGGTGCCGTCTGTCCCCCAGACCAGCCAGGACATCTCCTGCGTGGTCTTCGCCCTCTTCAACGTGGTCTGGGCCACGCTGTTCCTGGAGGAGTGGAAGCGCCGCGGCGCCGAGTTCGCCTACAAGTGGGGGACCCTGGACGCGCCCGCGGAGTCCATCGAGGAGCCCCGGCCACAGTTCCGGGTCAGGGACGGGAGGGGACGGGGCCCTGACCCCGGGGAAAGGTCCAAGTCCTTGGGGGATCCCATTGCTTGGGGATCCCATTCCTTAGGAAAGGTCCCAGTCCTTGGGGGATCCCATTGCTTGGGGATCCCATTCCTTAGGAAAGGTCCCAGCCCTTGGGGGATCCCATTGCTTGTGGGGGATCCCATTCCTTTTGGGGGATCCCGTTCCTTGAGGGTCCTGACCCTTGGGAAAGGTCCAAGTCCTTGGGAGATCCCATTCCTGGAGGGTCCTGAACCGGGGAAAGGTCCCAGCCCTCGGGGGATCCCATTGCTTGGGGATCCCATTCCTTGGGGGGGATCCCATTCCTTGAGGGTCCTGAACAGGGAAAGGTCTCATTCCTTTTGGGGGATCCCATTCCTTGGGGGCCCTGACCCCGGGAAAGGTCCCATTCCTTGTGGGTTCTATTCCTTGGGAAAGGTCCCATTCGTTTTGGGGGATCCCATTCTTTGGGAGGGGTCCCATCCCTGTCCCACCCGCCCGCAGGGGACGAAGCGGATCAGCCCCGTGACCAGCACCGAGGAGTTTTATTACCCGCCCTGGAAGCGGCTCCTGTTCCAGTGCCTCGTCAGCCTCCCCGTCTGCCTCTCCTGCCTCATCATCGTCTTCCTCCTCATGCTGGGCTGCTTCCAGCTCCAGGTGTGTCCCTGTCCCTGCTGGGAGGGGCTGGCACCGCGCCTGGGGACAGTGATGGTGGCACCTGTGCCTGGGGACAGCGATGGTGGCACCCGTGCCTGGGGACAGTGATGGTGGCACCCGTGCTGGTCCTGGTCCTGGCCCTGTTCCTGATCCTGGTCCTGGTCTTGATTCTGTTTCTCATTCTGTCCCTGTCCCCTGTTCCCTATCCCCTGTCCCTGTCCCTGTCCCCTGTCCCCTTGCTGTCCCTGTCCCCTGTCCTCATCCCTGTCCCTGTCCCCTGTCCCCTCCCTGTCCCTGTCCCCTTGTCCCTGTCTCTTCCCCATTCCCGTCCCCATCCCTGTCTGCTGTCCCTGTCCCCATCCCCGTCCCCATCCCTGTCCCTGTCCCCATCCCCGTCCCTGTCCCCTGTCTCTTCCCCATTCCCGTCCCCATCCCTGTCCCCTGTCCCTGTCCCCGTCCCTGTCCCCATCACTGTCCCTATCCCCTGTCCTCATCCCTGTCCCCCATCCCTGTCCCCATCCCCATCCCTGTCCCATCCCTGTCCCCATCCCTGCTCCCTGTCCCTGTCCCCATCCCTATCCCCTGTCCTTTTCCCCCTGTCCCATCCCCATCCCCATCCCCGTCCCCATCCCTGTCCCCTGTCCCCATCCCCATCCCTGTCCCCTGTCCCTGTCCCCATTCCCATCCCTGTCCCCTTTCTGTCCCTGTCCCCACAGGAGCTGGTGCTCAGTGTCCCCGAGCTGCCGCGCCTGCTGCGCTTCCTGCCCAAGATCATCCTGGCTGTCATTGTCACCGCCTGTGACGAGCTCTACAAGAAGGTGGCCCTGTGGCTCAATGACATGGGTGCGTTGGGGACCCTGGGGTGGCCCCGGGGTGGCCCCGGGGTGGCCCTGACAGTGTCCCCTGTGCCTGCAGAGAATTACCGGCTGCAGAGCGCCTACGAGAAACATCTCATCATCAAAATCGTCCTGGTGAGGGGACACGGGGACACTGGGGGGACTGGGGGGATGCTGGGGGGACGGGGGACACTGGGGACACTGGGGACACTGGGACACTGGGGGGACTGGGGGACACTGGGGACATGGGGGGACTGGGAGCACTGGGGGACACTGGGGACACTGAGAGGGACTGGGGGACACTGTGGGGAGACTGAGGGACACTGGGGACACTGGGGACATGGAGGCACTGGGGGGATGCTGGGGGACTGAGGGACACTGGGGACACTGGGAACACTGGGACACTGGGAGACACTGGGGGACACTGGGGACACTGGGACGTGGAGACACTGGGGACACTGGGGACACTGGGGACACTGGGGGAGACTGAAGACACTGGGGGACACTGGGAGACACTGGGGACACTGGGACGTGGGGACACTGGGAGACACTGGGGGACACTGGGGACACCGGGGACATGGGGACACTGGGGACATGGGGACACTGAGGGGCACTGGGGGACACTGGCGACACTGGGGGACACTGGGGACACTGGGGACATGGGGACACTGGGGAACACTGGGGACATGGGGACATTGGGGACACTGGGGACACTGGGGGGACACTGGGGGGACAGAGGGGACTGGAGGTGTCCCAGTGGCCTTGGTGAGGGGACAGAGGGACCCGAGGTGCCCAGGAGGGACAGAGGGGACCGGCCAGGTCCTGGCAGTGCCAGAGGTGACAGAGGTGGCTGGAGGTGTCCCAGAGGGGACACAGAGGGAACCAAAAAGTTGCTGCCAGCCCTGAGGGGACACCGAGGTGACCGAGGTGCCACCCCCGTCATTGTCACCGCCAGTTCCAGTTCGTCAATTCCTACCTGAGCCTTTTCTACATCGGATTCTACCTCAAGGACATGGAGCGCCTCAAGGAGGTGAGGGCTGTCCCCAGAGTGTCCCCAGGGTGTCCCCAACACCCCTGCACCCCCTCTCGGCCACCACCGCGTCCCCTCAGGGTGTCCCTTCGGGGTGTCCCTCGGGGTGTCCCCTTGGGGTGTCCCTCGGGGTGTCCCTCGGGGTGTCCCCTCGGGGTGTCCCTCAGGGTGTCCCTTGGGGCATCCCCTTGGGGTGTCCCCCTCGGGGTGTCCCTCGGGGTGTCCCTTGGGGTGTCCCTCGGGGTGTCCCTCGGGGTGTCCCCTCGGGGCGTCCCTCGGGGTGTCCCTCGGGGTGTCCCTTGGGGTGTCCCTCGGGGTGTCCCTCGGGGTGTCCCCTCGGGATGTCCCCTCGGGGTGTCCCTCGGGGTGTCCCTTGGGGCGTCCCTCGGGGTGTCCCCTCGGGGTGTCCCCTCAGGGTGTCCCTCAGGGTGTCCCTCGGGGTGTCCCTCGGGGTGTCCCTCAGGGTGTCCCCTCGGGGTGTCCCTTGGGGTGTCCCTTGGGGTGTCCCTCGGGGTGTCCCCTCGAGGTGTCCCTCAGGGTGTCCCTTGGGGCGTCCCTCGGGGTGTCCCCTCAGGGTGTCCCTCGGGGTGTCCCCTCCAGGCGTCCCTTGGGGTGTCCCTCGGGGTGTCCCTCGGGGTGTCCCTCGAGGCGTCCCTCAGGGTGTCCCTCGGGGCGTCCCTCGGGGTGTCCCTTTGGGGTGTCCCTCGGGGTGTCCCCTCGGGGTGTCCCCTCAGGGTGTCCCTCAGGGTGTCCCTCGGGGTGTCCCTCGGGGCGTCCCTCGGGGTGTCCCCTCGGGGTGTCCCTTGGGGTGTCCCTTGGGGTGTCCCTCGGGGTGTCCCCTCGAGGTGTCCCTCAGGGTGTCCCTTGGGGCGTCCCTCGGGGTGTCCCCTCAGGGTGTCCCTCGGGGTGTCCCCTCCAGGCGTCCCTTGGGGTGTCCCTCGGGGTGTCCCTCGAGGCGTCCCTCAGGGTGTCCCTCGGGGCGTCCCTCGGGGTGTCCCTTTGGGGTGTCCCTCGGGGTGTCCCCTCGGGGTGTCCCCTCAGGGTGTCCCTCGGGGTGTCCCCTTGGGGTGTCCCTCAGGGTGTCCCTCGGGGTGTCCCCTTGGGGTGTCCCTCGGGGTGTCCCTCGGGGTGTCCCCTCAGGGTGTCCCTCGGGGTGTCCCCTCGGGGTGTCCCTTTGGGGTGTCCCCTCGAGGCGTCCCTCGGGGTGTCCCTTTGGGGTGTCCCCTCGAGGCGTCCCTCGGGGTGTCCCTCGGGGTGTCCCTCGGGGTGTCCCCTCGAGGCGTCCCTCGGGGTGTCCCCTTGGGGTGTCCCTTGGGGTGTCCCCTCAGGGTGTCCCCTCGGGGTGTCCCTTGGGGTGTCCCCTCAGGGTGTCCCTCGGGGTGTCCCTTTGGGGTGTCCCCTCAGGGTGTCCCCTCGAGGTGTCCCTTGGGGTGTCCCCTCAGGGTGTCCCTCAGGGTGTCCCTCGGGGTGTCCCCGTGCGTTGTCCCCGCCCTCGGGCGCGGCGGGCCCGGGGCTCACGGCGCGGTCTCTGTGTCCGGTGTCACCTCCGTGTGTCCCTTTGTGTCGCCGTGTGGTGTCACCTGTGTCTGTCCCTCGGTGTCTGTCCCTCGGTGTCCCTTCCGCAGCTCCTGCTCATCCTGTCCCTGTCGCAGAGCCTCGCGCGGCAGCTCCGGGAGGCTCTGCTCCCCTCCATCTTCCTCCACCTCCACCTGTCCCTCCTCATCCTCCGCCGCCTCCTGCGCGCGTGCTGGACCCTGGGAGCAGCCAAAGTACGGCCGGGAGGGACGCTGGAGACATCCAGGGGACAGCGGTGTCCCCAAACATCCAGGGACAGCCAGGGGACAGCCGGGGGACAGCGGTGTCCCCAAACCTCCAGGGACATCCTGGGGACAGCCGGGGAACAGCGGTGTCCCCAAATACCCTGGGGACAGCCAGGGGACAGCTGGGGGACAGCGGTGTCCCCAAATATCCTGGGGACAGCCAGGGGACAGCGGTGTCCCCAAACCTCCAGGGATGTATCCAGGGGACAGCGGTGTCCCCAACCCCCCCCAGGCCGTGAGGACATCCAGGGGACATCGAACGAGGACACCACAGGAGGGCAGGGACACCGTGGGGACACCAGAGAGGAGCAGGGACATCACAGGAGGAACAGGGGACACTGCGGGGACAATGGAGAGGGGCAGGGACACTGTGGGGACATCAGAGAGGGGCAGGGACACCACAGGAGGAACGGGGACACTGTGGGGACACCAGAGGGGGAACGGGGACACCGTGGGGACATCAGAGAAGGAGCAGGGACACCACAAGAGTAACAGGGACACCTCAGGGACAAGAGAGGGGCACAGACACTGTGGGGACACCAGGGAGGAGTCAGGGACACCACAGGAGGAGCAGGGACACTGTGGGGACACCAGAGAGGAGTCAGGGACACCACAGGAGGAGCAGGGACACTGTGGGGACATCAGAGAGGAGCAGGGACACCACGAGGATGTCACAGGAGGAGCAGGGACACCACAGGAGGAACGGGGACACTGTGGGGACACCAGGGAAGGAGCAGGGACCCTGTGGGACACCAGAGAGGAGCAGGGACCCTGCGGGGACAGCAGGGAGGCTCAGGAACACCTCAGATACACCCCAAGAACCCCGCGCGGGGGCCACCCCAGCAGGTCGGTGACCCCGCCAGGTGTGTGACCCCTCCAGGTGACCCCGCCAGGTAACCCCTCCAGGTGTGTGACCCCGCCAGGTGCCCCCCCGGGTGTGTGACCCTGCCAGGTGACCCCGCCAGGTGCCCCCTCCAGGTGTGTGACCCCTCCAGGTGCCCCCTCCAGGCCGGTGACCCTGACCCGCGCTGTCCCCGGCTGTCCCCAGATGCTGGCCACGCTGCTGCTGACGCGGCAGTTCCTGCAGAACGTGCGCGAGGTGTCGCAGCCGCACCTTTACCGCCGCCTGCGCCGCGGCGACATCGACCTGAGCCCGGGGCTGCGCGGGCTGCGGCGGCTCGGCCGCGCCCTGCTCCGCCTGCTCGGGCCCCGCCGCGCCCCGGCTGAGCCCCCCGGGAAGTGCCCCAACGGCGGCTGCGGCGTGCCCGAGGAGGAGGAGGAGGAGGGCGGCGGGGAGGAAGAGCGGCGAGGGTCGGACTCGGAGGAGGAGAGCGCGCTGGACTGCGGGCTGAAGCTGAAAAAGGTAATTAATGATGATAATTAGAATAATTATTTCGTGATCTGGAGTGTTCGATCCTCACACGGGGGTGTGGGTCAGACTCAGGAGAGCGCGCTGGACTGCGGGCTGAAGCTGAAAAAGGTAATTAATGATGATAATTAGGATAATTAGAATAATTATTTCATGGTCTGGAGTGTTTGATCCTCACACGGGGGTGTGGGTCAGACTCAGCAGAGCGCGCTGCACTGCGGGCTGAAGCTGAAAAAGGTAATAATAATTAATAATTAGAATTATTCTGTGATCTGGAGGGTCTTAAGCATTCGATCCTCGCATGAGGTGTGGGTCAGACTCAGCAGAGCGCGCTGCACTGCGAGCTGAAGCTGAAAAAGGTATTATTATTATTATTATTATTATTATTATTATTATTATTATTATTATGTGATCTGGAGGGTGGTGAGTGCTCGATCCTCACTCGGGGTGTGGGTTGGACTCAGCAGGGCGCGCTGGACTGCGGGCTGAAGCTGAAAAAGGTAATTATTATTGTTGTTATTATTATTATTATTATTATTATTATTATTATTATTATTATTATTCTGTGATCTGGACGGTTGTGAGGTTTGATCCTCACAGGGGTGTGGGTTGGACTCAGCAGAGCGTGCTGGACTGCGGGCTGAAGCTGAAAAAGGTATTATTATTATTATTATTATTATTATTATTATTATTATTATTATTATTATTATGTGATCTGGAGGGTGGTGAGAGTTCAATCCTCACTCGAGGGTTTGGGTCAGACTCGGGAGAGGAGAGCGCGCTGGACTGCAGGCTGAAGCTGAAGAAGGTCATAAAAATAATAATAATAATAATAATAATAATAATAGTAGTAATAACAATAATTTCGTGATCTGGAGAGTGGTGAGTGTTCGATCCTCACACGGGGTGTGGGTCAGACTCGGAGGAGGAGAGTGCACTGGACTGCGGGCTGAAGCTGAAAAAGGTAATTAATGATGATAATTAGAATAATTATTGCATGATCTGGAGGATCTTGAGCATTCGATCCTCATGCGGGGGTGTGGGTTGGACTCAGCATCCACATACATTTATCACTAAGTACTAAAAACCCCTGAAACTCTTGAATTATTTCCTTTTCCCCCAGGTGAGCTTCATCAAGCACTGGGCCAAGCCAGGAAATTCCACCTGGGTTCTGATCACACTTGATATGACCACATGTATTTATCACTGTGTACTAAAACCCCCTAAAAACCCCCTAAAAAATCTAAAAATGTAAATTTTTTCACTTTTTCCCCAAGGTGAGCTTCATCAAGCGCCGGGCTGAGCCAGGAAATTCCACCTGTGTTCTGATCACTCTTGATATGACCACATGTATTTATCACTATGTACCAAAAACCCCTAAAAACCCCTAAAACCCCCTAAAACTCTTTAAATTTTTTCACTTTTTCCCCAAGGTGAGCTTCATGGAGCAGCAGGATGAGCCAGGGAACTTCACCTGACTTTTCTCTTCTACCAGGCTTTCAACACCCACAAATTTATATCACTGTGTACCAAAAACCCCTAAAAACCTCTAAAAAACCCCTAAAAATATATTTTTTTTCACCTTTTCCCCAAGGTGAGCTTCATCAAGTGCAGTCCAGGAAATTCTGTGTGACTTTTCTTTTCTGACCAGGCTTTCAACACCCACAAATTCATATCACTGTGTACCAAAAACCCCTAAAAACCCCTAAAAAACCCTAAAAATGTTATTTTTTTTTCCCTTTTTCCCCAGGTGAGCTTCATCGAGCACAGGCTGAGCCAGGAAATTCCACCTGACTTCTGATCACACTTGATATGACCACATGTATTTATCACTATGTACCAAAAACCCCTAAAAACCCCTAAAAAAACTCTAAAAATATAAATTTTTTCACTTTTTCTCCAAGGTGAGCTTCATCGAGCACTGGGCCAAGCCAGGAAATTCCATCTGACTTTTCTTTTCTGACCAGGCTTTCAACACCCACAAATTCATATCACTATGTACCAAAAACCCCTAAAAACCCCTAAAACCCCCTAAAATAATATTTTTTTTTCCCTTTTCCCCAGGTGAGCTTCATCGAGCACTGGGCCAAGCCAGGAAATTCCATCTGACTTCTGATCACACTTGATATGACCACATGTATTTATCACTGTGTACCAAAAACCCCTAAAAACCCCTAAAAATATAAATTTTTTTTCCCTTTTCCCCCAGGTGAGCTTCATCGAGTGCCGGGCTGAGCCAGGAAATTCCACCTGGGTTCTGATCACTCTTGATATGACCACATGTATTTATCACTGTGTACTAAAAACCCCTAAAACCCCTAAAAAAAAATCTAAAAATGTAAATTTTTTCCCTTTTCCCCAAGGTGAGCTTCATCAAGTGCAGTCCAGGAAATTCTGTGTGACTTTTCTTTTCTGACCAGGCTTTCAACATCCACAAATTCATATCACTGTGTACCAAAAACCCCCTAAAAACCCCTAAAAACCCCTAAAAATATAATTTTTTTTTCCCTTTTCCCCCAGGTGAACTTCATCGAGTGTCGGGCTGAGCCAGGAAATTCCACCTGGGTTCTGATCACTCTTGATATGACCACATGTATTTATCACTATGTACCAAAAACCCCTAAAAACCCCTAAAACCCCCTAAAATAATATTTTTTTTTCCCTTTTCCCCCAGGTGAGCTTCATCGAGCGCGGCGAGCGCCGCGCGGAGCCCGCGGGCCCCGAGGACGAGCCCTTCCTGGAGGAGGGCAGCCCCACCATGGTGGAGAAGGGCATGGACCCCGCCGCCGTCTTCGAGCTCTGCGAGGAGGAGGAGGAGGACGAGGAGGAGCAGGAGGAGGCCGAAGGGCAGCCCGGCCCCGAGGAGGCGGCGGCGGCGCTGGCCAGGAGGAGGAGGAGGAGGAGGGAGGAGGAGGAGGGAGAGGAGGAAGGGCGGAAGCGCCAGCGCTCCTCGTGGATTGACCCGCCCGAGGAGGATTTCTCCACGCAGCTGACGCAGGCCGAGGTGGAGAGCTGCATGAAGAAGTACGAGGTGGGTGGCCTTGGTCACCTCTTTGTCACCTTTGTCACCTTTTTGTCACCTTGGGACTGGCCGGGCTCCTCGAGGTGTTCATGGGGCTCCCTGAGGTGTCCACGTGGCCACCAGGAGCCCCAAGGTGTCCCCAGGGTTCCTCAAGGTGTCCCCAGGGCTCCTCAAGGTGTCCCCGTGGCCACCAGGAGCCCCAAGGTGTCCCCAGGGTTCCTCAAGGTGTCCCCAGGGCTCTCTGAGGTGTCCCTGTGGTCACCAGGAGCCCCAAGGTGTCCCCAGGGCTCTCTGAGGTGTCCCCATGGCCACCAGGAGCCCCAAGGTGTCCCCAGGGCTCCCTGAGGTGTCCCCATGGCCACCAGGAGCCCCAAGGTGTCCCCAGGGTTCCTCAAGGTGTCCCCAGGGCTCCCTGAGGTGTCCCTGTGGCCGGTGACCTTCCTGAGGTGTCCTTGGACATGGTGGCCTTACTAAGTTGTCCTCATGGCCATCAATATCCCCAAATTGTCCCTGGTGGCCTCCCCAAGGTGTCCCCAGGGCTCCTGAGGTCCCCGAGGTGTCCCTGGCCCTGGTGACCTCCCCAGAACGTCCCCATACCCATCAAGATCCCCAAGATGTCCCCAGGGATTTTGGGTTCCTCAAGGTGTCCCCATGGGTCAGGTGCCTTCCCCAGAGTGTCCCTGGCCCTGGTGGCCTTCCCAAGGCATCCCTGGCCCGGGTGGCCTCCCCAGAATGTCCCCATGGCCATCAAGATTGCCAAGGTGTCCCCAGGACTTGTGAGGTCCCTGAGGGTGTCCCTGGCCCTGGTGCCCTTCCCAAAGTGTCCCCAGCCCTGGTGGCCTCTCCAAAGTGTCCCTGGACATGGTGGCCTCCCCAAGGTGTCCCCACGGCTTGTGAGGTCCCTGAGGTGTCCCTGTGGCCATCAAGATTCCCAAGGTGTCCCCAGGGCTCGTGAGGTCCCCGAGGTGTCCCTGGCCCTGGTGGCCTCCTGGAGTTGTCCCTGGCCCTGGTGGCTTCCCCACGGTGTTCCTGGGGCTCCCTGAGGTGTCCCCATGGCCATCAGGATTCCCAAAGTGTCTCTGGCCCTGGTGGCCTCTCAGAACGTCCCCGCTGCCACCAGTCCCCACGGTGTCAGTGTCCCCCACCAGTCCCCACAGTGTCAGTGTCCCCCCCAGTCCCCACGGTGTCAGTGTCCCCCCCAGCCCCACAGTGTCAGTGTCCCCCCCAGTCCCCACAGTGTCAGTGTCCCCACCAGTCCCCACGGTGTCAGTGTCCCCCCAGTCCCCACAGTGTCAGTGTCCCCCCCAGTCCCCACGGTGTCAGTGTCCCCCCCAGCCCCTCGGTGTCAGTGTCCCCCCCAGCCCCTCGGTGTCAGTGTCCCCCCCAGCCCCACAGTGTCAGTGTCCCCCCAGTCCCCACGGTGTCAGTGTCCCCCCCAGTCCCCACGGTGTCAGTGTCCCCCCCAGTCCCCACGGTGTCAGTGTCCCCCACCAGTCCCCTCGGTGTCAGTGTCCCCCCCAGTCCCCACAGTGTCAGTGTCCCCCACCAGTCCCCACAGCGTCAATGTCCCCCCCAGCCCCCACGGTGGCGGTGTCCCCCAGGGTGGCGGTGTCCCCCACGGTGGCGGTGTCCCCGATGCCACCCGTGCCTCGTCCCCCCCAGGACACGTTCCAGGACTACCAGGAGATGTTCATCCAGTTCGGGTACGTGGTGCTCTTCTCCTCGGCCTTCCCGCTGGCGGCCGCCTGCGCCCTGGTCAACAACGTCATCGAGATCCGCAGCGACGCCTTCAAACTCTGCACGGGCCTGCAGAGACCCTTCGGGCAGCGCGTGCGCAGCATCGGCCAGTGGCAGGTGGGGACACCGGGGACAGTGGCTGGGGACAATGGGGACACCGGGGACACTGCCGGGGGGATGTCAGGGACACCACCGGGGACAATGGGGACACCGGGGACACTGCCGGGGACAATGGGGACAGTGCCGGGGACAATGGGGACATCGGGGACACCGGGGACACCGCCAGGGACAATGGGGACACTGCCGGGGACAATGGGGACACCACTGGGGGGACGTCAGGGACACCGGGGGACACTGCGGGGGACAATGGGGACATTGGGGACACCGGGGACACCGCCGGGGACAATGGGGACAGTGCTGGGGACACCGGGGACACCACCGGGGACAATGGGGACAGTGCTGGGGGACACCGGGGACACCACCGGGGACAATGGGGACACTGCCGGGGACAATGGGGACAGTGCTGGGGGACACCAGGGACACCGCTGGGGGATGTTGGGGACACTGCCAGGGACAATGGGGACATCGGGGACACCGCCGGGGACGATGGGGACAGTGCTGGGGGACACCAGGGACACTGCCAGGGGGACGTCAGGGACACCACCGGGGACAATGGGGACACCAGGGACACTGGGGACAATGGGGACATCGGGGACACCGGGGACACTGCCGGGGACAATGGGGACACCGCCAGGGGGACACCGGGGACACTGGGGACACCGGGGGGACATCGGGGACACTGGGGACACTGCCAGGGGAATGTCGGGGACACCAGGGACACTGCTGGGGGACGTTGGGGACACCACCAGGGGATGTTGGGGACACTGGGGACACCGCCAGGGGGACATCAGGGACACCGGGGACACGAGGGACACCGCTGGGGGACACCAGGAACACCGCTGGGGGGATGTTGGGGACACCGGGGACACCACTGGGGACAATGGGGACACTGCCAGGGTGACACCAGGGACACCGGGGACACCGCCGGGGGACAAAGCGGGAGAAATCCCGGTGGGAACCTCGGGAGTCAAAGGGATCCCAGGACAGGGAATCCCAGGAATGGGAGGGATCCCAGGGAATCCCAATCCCGGGAATCGCAGGGAATTCCCAGCCCTGAGGAGCTCAGGATTGGCTGGCGGGGAATTTTTGGAAAAGTGGGATCGATCCCAGGTTTATGAGGTCGGGCTGTGACCCCTCCCACTCTACATCCCAAAAATCAGATTTTAATTTAAACCCTAAAAACCCTTAACCCTTTAATCTTTCTGCTTACCACTCTACATCCCAAAAATCAGATTAATTTAACCCTTTAATATTTCTCCTCACCACTCTACATCCCAAAAATCAAATTGATTTAAACCTTTAACCGTTTAATGTTTCTCCCTCCCACTCTGCATTATGAAAATCAGATTAATTTAAAATCGTAACCCTTTAATGTTTCTCACCGCTCTAAATGCCAAAAATCAAATTTAACCCCTTACAAACCTTTAATCCTTTAATCTTTCTCCCTACAACTCTGCATCCCAAAAATCAAATTGATTTAAACCTTTAACCCTTTAATGTTTCTCCTCACCGCTCTAAATTCCAAAACCCAAATTTAAACCTTTACAAACTCTTAACCCTTTAATGTTTCTCCTCACTGCTCTACATCCCAAAAATCAGCTTTTAATTTAAACCCTCCCAGCCCTTTAACCCTTTAATGTTTCTCCCCACCACTCTGCATTATGAATATCAGATTAATTTAAACCCTTACAAACCTTTAACCCTTTAATGTTGCTCCCCACCACCCTACACCCCAAACCCCAAACTCAGACCCTCCCAGCCCTTTAACCCTTTCCATCCCGCTCCCTGCAGAAGGTGATGGAGGCCATGGGCGTGCTGGCCATCGTGGTGAACTGTTACCTGATGGCTCAGTGTGGGCAGCTGCAGCGCCTCTTCCCCTGGCTCAGCCCCGAGGGAGCCATCGTCTCCGTGGTGGTGCTGGAGGTACGGGGTCGGGTTTGGGGGATTTGGGGGATTCAGGGTCTGGGGTCTGCAGGAGTTTGGGTTTCAGGGTTTGGGTCCTGTCTGTGCAGTGCTGGAGGTGCAGGGTGGGATTGAGGTGGGATTTGGGGTGGGATCAGGGGAATTTGGTGAGATTGGGGTGGGATTGGGGGGATTTGGGGGGATTTGGGGTGGGATTGGGGGGATTCAGGGTCTGGGGTTTGCTGGAGTTTGGGATCCAGGGTTTGGGTCCTGTCCATGCAGTGCCGGAGGTATGGGATGGGATTTGGGGGCATTTGGGGTGTGATTGGGGTGGGATTTGGGGGGATTGTGGGGATTTGGGGTGAGATTGGGGGATTTGGGGTGGGATTGGGGGGATTGGGGTGGGATTGGGGGGATTTGGGGTGGGATTGGGGGGATTGGGGTGGGATCAGGGGGATTTGGGGGGATTGGGGTGGGATTGGGGGGATTTGGGGTGGGATTGGGGGGATTTGGGGTCTGGGGTCTGCTGGAGTTTGGGTTTCAGGGTTTGGGTCCTGTCTGTGCAGTGCTGGAGGTGCAGGGTGGGATTGAGGTGGGATTTGGGGTGGGATCAGGGGAATTTGGTGAGATTGGGGTGGGATTGGGGGGATTCAGGGTCTGGGGTTTGCTGGAGTTTGGGATCCAGGGTTTGGGTCCTGTCCGTGCAGTGCCGGAGGTATGGGATGGGATTTGGGGGCATTTGGGGTGTGATTGGGGTGGGATTTGGGGGGATTGTGGGATTTGGGGTGAGATTGGGGGATTTGGGGGGATTTGGGGTGGGACAGGGGGGGATTCGGGGTCTGGAGTTTGCTGGAGTTTGGGATCCAGGGTTTGGGTCCTGTCCGTGTGGTGCTGGAGGTACGGGATGGGATTGAGGTGGGATTTGGGGTGGGATCAGGGGAATTTGGGGAGATTGGGGTGGGACTGGGGGGATTTGGGGTCTGGGGTCTGCAGGAGTTTGGAATCCAGGGTTTGGAATGGGGGGCAGGGATGGTTTGGGTGGGATTTGTGTGTGGGGATTCCCTGGGCGTGCAAATCCCTGGAGAATCCCAACCTTGGACAATTAATTCCCTGGGCACTCAAATCCCTGGACAATCCCAGTCCTGGATTTTGAGATGGAAGTGCCGGATTTCAGGATAAAAGAGAGGGATTTGGGGATGGAAGGGCTGAACTTAGGGATGGAATATTCAGCCGGATTTTGGGACAGAATGGCCGGATTTTTGGGGATGGAAAGGCGGGATTTCGGGATGGAGTGGCTGGATTTTTGGGATGGCAAGTCCGGATTTTTGGGATGGCAAGTCCGGATTTTTGGGATGGCAAGTCCGGATTTTTGGGATGGCAAGTCTGGATTTGGGAATGCCGGGAATGCTGAGTGTGTCCCCGTGTCCCCCCCGTGTCCCCGTGTCCCCCCCGTGTCCCCAGCACTTCGCGCTGCTCCTCAAGTACGTGATCCAGGTTGCCATCCCCGACATCCCGGCCTGGGTGGCCGAGGAGATGGCCAAGCTGGAGTACCAGCGCCGCGAGGCCTTCAAGGTGGGTCCCGTGTCCCCAAGGGGTCCCCAAGGTGTCCCCAAGGGCTGCTGGGATCCCCAAAGTGTCCCCAGGATCAGCCCTGAGGTGTCCTCAAAGAGCCACTGGGCTCCCCAGGGTGTCCCCAAGCTGTCCCTGGGGTCAGTGGGTGCCCCAAGGTGTCCCCAAAGGGTCACTGGGTGCCCCCAGGGTGTCCCCAAAGTGTCCCCAGGGTCAGTGGGTGCCCCAAGGTGTCCTCATGGCCACTGGCCACCCCAGGGTGTCCCCATTCCTGGTGTCCCCTCGATGTCCCCTTCGCTGTCCCCGTGCCCGGTGTCCCCTCGATGTCCCCCGGCTGTGTCCCCTCGATGTCCCCTTTGCTGTCCCTGTTCCCGGTGTCCCCTCGATGTCCCCCGGCCGTGTCCCCATTCCCGGTGTCCCCTCGATGTCCCCTTCGCTGTCCCCGTTCCCGGTGTCCCCTCGATGTTCCCCGGCCGTGTCCCGGTGCCCAGTGTCCCCTCGATGTCCCCTTTGCTGTCCCCATTCCCAGTGTCCCCTCGATGTCCCCTGGCCGTGTCCCGGTGCCCGGTGTCCCCTCGGTGTCCCCTTCACTGTCCCTGTGCCTGGTATCCCCTCGGTGTCCCCTTCGCTGTCCCGGTGTCCCCTCGATGTCCCCCGGCCGTGTCCCGGTGCCCAGTGTCCCCTCGATGTCCCCTTTGCTGTCCCCGTGCCCCGTGTCCCCTCGATGTCCCCTTTGCTGTCCCTGTTCCCGGTGTCCCCTCGATGTCCCCCGGCCGTGTCCCCATTCCCGGTGTCCCCTCGATGTCCCCTTCACTGTCCCCATTCCCGGTGTCCCCTCGATGTCCCCTTCGCTGTCCTGGTGCCCGGTGTCCCCTCGATGTCCCCTTTGCTGTCCCTGTTCCCGGTGTCCCCTCGATGTCCCCTGGCCGTGTCCCGGTGCCCGGTGTCCCCTCGGTGTCCCCTTCACTGTCCCCATTCCCGGTGTCCCCTCGATGTCCCCTTCACTGTCCCCATTCCCGGTGTCCCCTCGATGTCCCCTTCACTGTCCCTGTTCCCGGTGTCCCCTCGATGTCCCCTTCACTGTCCCCATGCCCGGTGTCCCCTCGATGTCCCCTTTGCTGTCCCCATTCCTGGTGTCCCCTCCATGTCCCCCGGCCGTGTCCCCGTGCCCGGTGTCCCCTCGGTGTCCCCTCAATGTGTCCCCATCCCTGCCGCCCCCTGGCCGTGTCCCCATTCCCGGTGTCCCCTCCATGTCCCCTGGCCGTGTCCCGGTGCCCGGTGTCCCCTCGGTGTCCCCTTCACTGTCTCGGTGCCCGCTGTCCCTCGATGTCCCCCGGCCGTGTCCCGGTGTCCCCTCGATGTCCCCTTCGCTGTCCCCGTGCCCGGTGTCCCCTCGATGTCCCCCGGCCGTGTCCCGGTGTCCCCTCGATGTCCCCTTCGCTGTCCCCAGAAGCACGAGCGGCAGGCCCAGCACCATTTCCAGCAGCAGCAGCGCCGCAAGCGCGAGGAGGAGGAGCGGCAGCGCCACGCGGAGCTCCAGGCGCGCAAGGAGCGCGACAGCCACGAGGCCACCAAGGGCACCGCGGGCGAGCCCGGGCAGGACCCGGCGCACGACAAGAGCCAGGCCAAGGCCACCAAAAGCTCCTCGGCTCACGGTGACAAACCCAAGCGGCCCAGCTCGCTGCTGGCCACCAACAACGTGCTCAAGCTGAAGCAGATCATCCCCCTGCAGGGCAAATTCCTCTCGGCCACCGCGGCGGGCGGTGGCGCTGTCGCGACAGCGGCCAGGTCGCCTCAGTCGCCGACGGGCGGCAGCGAGAACAAACTGCCCGGGTTCCTGAGCTTCAAATTCCTGAAATCGCCCGAGGCCAAGCGGGACGCGGGCGGCACCGAGAAGGTGCAGTCGCCCACCAAGCCCTTCAACCCCGGGAAGCTTTTTAATTTCGGCAAATCCGAAGGGCCCGGAGGCAACGGCGGCGCTGCCGGAGCGGCCCCGCAGCCCCGGGCGGGTCCCTCGGCGGACGCGGGGCCGGGGAAGTCGCATCTCAACGAGGAAGGGCCCAGGGAGGAAGGGGAGGAGGAGGAGGGCGGAGGGGCGCGGCTCTGACCGCGGCTGCGGGGGCGCGGGGGGGAGCGGCGGGGCTGAGCGGGGTCCCGGGGGAGCGGGGAACCGGAGAACCGGGCGGAGGAGGAGAGCGGCGGTGCCGGGCTCTGACCGGGGCTCCGGGAGCTCCAGGGGCACGGGGAACCGGAGAACCGGGCGGAGGAGGAGGAGGAGAGCGGCGGTGCCCGGTTCTTACCGGGGCTCCGGGGGTTCTGAGGGCGCGGGGAACCGGAGAACCGGGCGGAGGAGGAGAGCAGCGTTCCCCGGCTCTGACCGGGGTTCCGGGGGCTCCGGGGACACGGGGAACCGGAGAACCGGGCGGAGGACGAGGAGGAGAGCGGCGGTACCCGGCTCTGACCGGGGGTCCGGCGGTTCGGGGAACCGGAGAACCGGGCGGAGAGCGGCGATTCCCGGCTCTGACCGCGGCTCCGGCGGTGCCGGGGGTTCGGGAAGAACCGGGTAGAGCCGGGGAGCGGCGGTGCCCGGATCTGACCGGGCCTCCGGGAGTCCCGGGGGTTCGGGGAACCGGAGAACCGGGCGGAGGAGGGCGATTGGCGGCTCCGGGGGTTCGGGAAGAACCGGGTGGAGCAGGGGAGCGGCGGGGAGCGGCTCTTACCGGGACTCCGAGGGCACGGGGGACCGGAGAACCGGGCGGAGGAGGAGAGCAGCGTTCCCCGGCTCTGACCGGGGTCCCGGGGGTTCGGGGAACCGGAGAACCGGGCGGAGGAGGAGAGCGGCGGCTCCCGGCTGTCACCGGGGTTCTGGGGGTTCGGGAGGAACCGGGAGGAGGAGGAGGGCGGCGATGCTCGGCTCTGACCGCGGCTCCGGGAGCCCGGGGACCCGGAGAACCGGGCACAGGGCGGTGCTGCCCGGCTCTCCCCGGGGCTCCGGCGGTTCCGGCGGTTCCGGGAGCCGCTCGCTCTCTGCTCCGCGCCGCCGTGGCCGTGGGGAGCCTCTCGCCGCCGCTCGCCCGTGGGGCCGGACCGGGACCGGGCACGGGCAGCGCCGCGCTGCGCTCCGCTGCTCTGTGCTGTGTCCCCGCGGGTCCCCTCGGTCCCCTGGGCTGTGTCCCCCCGTGTCCCCGGGTCTTTGTCCCCGGGGGTCCCCCCGGTGCTCCGGGCGGTGTCCCCGAGGGTCCCCCCGGCTCTGTCCCCCCCGGTTCCCGGTTCTTTGTCCCCGGGGGTCCCCCCGGTCCCGCCGCTCGGAGCCGCCGCCCCCGGCCCGGGGGAGCAGCGGGGGAGAGCTGAGAGCGGAACGGCGGCGGAATCCCGGGATGGGGGCACGGGGCGAGTTCTCCCGGGAGTTATCCCGGTTTATTGGAACATCCCCAAACTTCCCGTGCTCCCGGTTTGGGCTGGAAGGTCCTGAAGCTTTCCAGGCTCACCTGGGGCAGTTATCCCGGTTTCCACGGGCACTGGGAGGAGTTATCCCGGTTTATTGGAACATCCCGGTTTCCATGGGCACTGGAATTATCGCGGTTTAGTGGAACATCCCGGTTTCCAGGCTCACCTGGAGGAGTTATCCCGGTTTATTGGAACATCCTGAAGCTTTCCACGATCCTGGTGTGGCTGGAACATCCCGGTGGGGCTGGAGCATCCTGAACATTCCGGGGCTCACTGGAAGGAGTTATCCCGGTTTATTGGAACATCCCAAAACTTTTTCCATGATCACGGTTTGGGCTGGAAGATCCTGAAACTTCCCAGTTATCCCGGTTTCCATGGGCACTGGGAGGAGTTATCCCGGTTTACTGGAGCATCCCGAAGCTTTCCGTGCTCCCGGTTTGGCCGGAAGATCCCAAAATTTTCCAGGCTCGCCTGGGGGAGTTCTGGTCTGGCTGGAGAATCCCGAAGTTCCCCGGGCTCACAGCTGGGAATTATCCCGGTTTTCCCGGAGCATCCCGGTGGGGCTGGAACATCCCGGAGCTTCCCAGGCTCACCTGGGGCAGTTATCCCGGTTTCCATGGGCACGGCTGGAAGTTATCCCGGTTTATTGGAACATCCCGAAGCTTTCCATGATCCCAGTTTGGCTGGAAGATCCCAAAACTTTCCAGGCTCTCCAGGAGGAGTTATCCCGGTTTAACTGGAACATCCCAAAGTTTCCCATGATCCCGGTTTGGCTGGAACATCCCAAAACTTTTTGGGCTCTCCAGGAGGAGTTATCCCGGTTTAACTGGAACATCCCGAAGCTTTCCACGATCCCGGTGTGGCTGGAACATCCCAAAACTTTCCAGGCTCTCCAGGAGGAGTTATCCCGGTTTATTGGAACATCCCGAAGCTTTCCAGGCTCACCTGGGGGAGTTATCCCGGTTTAACTGGAGCATCCCAAAGTTTTCCGTGCTCCCGGTTTGGCTGGAAGATCCCAAAAATCTTTCCAGGCTCTCCAGGGAATCCCAGCTCTGCTGGAGCATCCCGGAGTTTTCCACGCTCCTGGTGTGGCTGGAACATCCCAAAATTTCCCCGGCTCTCCAGGAGGAGTTATCCCGGTTTCCATGGGCACTGGGAGAGTTATCCCGGTTTAACTGGAACATCCTGAAGTTTTCCATGATCCCGAAACTCCCCAGGCTCACCTGGGGCAGTTATCCCGGTTTAACTGGAACATCCCAAAGTTTCCCATGATCCCGGTGTGGCTGGAACATCCCAAAACTTTCCGGGCTCTCCAGGAGGAGTTATCCCGGTTTATTGGAACACCCCAGACCTCCCCAGGCTCACCTGGGGCAGTTATCCCGGTTTCCATGGGCACTGTTGGGAGTTATCCCGGTCTGGCCGGAGAATCCCAAAGTTTCCCGTGCTCACAGCTGGAGTTATCCCGGTTTTTCTGGATAACTCCCAAAGTTTTCCGTGCTCCCGGTTTGGCTGGAACATCCTGAACCTTTCCAGGCTCTCCAGGAGTTATCCAGGTTTCCATGGGCACTGGGAGAGTTATCCCGGTTTAACTGGAACATCCCAAAGTTTTCCAGGCACTCCAGAGGGATTTATCCCGGTTTTTTGGAGCATCCCAAAGTTTTCCAGGCACTCCAGAGGGATTTATCCCGGTTTATTGGAGCATCCCAAGTTTTTCCAGGCTCACCCGGGGCAGTTATCCCGGTTTCCATGGACACAGCTGGGATTTATCCCGGTTTTTTGGAGCATCCCAAACTTTTCCAGCCTCATCCCCGCTCCTGGAATTCCCGAAATTCCCGGAATTCCCGGGGCCAGCCCGATCCAGCCGTGCCTGAACCCCGCTCCTCCCAAATCCTGAATTTTCAGGATTCCTTCTCAGCTTCCCGGGAATTTTTTCCAGCCGGGGATTTTTTCCAGCCGGGAACAGGGGCTGGAATTTCCCGGGAATGCCGTGCATGGGCAGCGTTTCTTGCACTAAATCCCAAATCCCCCCCAGATCCCGCCGCCGGTGCCGCTTCTCCCCCAAAAAATTCCCAAAAAATTCCCCCAAATCCCAGCGGGAAATTCCCGGCTCGGAATTCCCTGGAATTTTGTCGCAATAAAGGGGCGGGACAAGGAGGGGACAGCGGGGGAGGGGGTGGGAGCCGCTTCGCTGCTGCCGCGGGAAGGAATTCCCGGATTTTTCTGGAATTCCCGGATTTTTCTGGAATTCCTGGATTCCCTGGATTCGCTTTTTTGTTTTTTTTCCAGAGGGATCCATGCCGGGAATTCGCTCCCTCCTTTCCCGGCTTCGCTTTCGCGGGGGTTGGTGGCGCTTTGGGGACATCCTGGAGGTGGCACTTGGGGACAGCCCGAGGGGGGAAAAAATCTGGAAAAAAAGAGGAAAAATCTGGGGAAAAGAGGGAAAAAATCGGAAAAAAACCTGGGAAAAAGAGGGAAAAAATCTGGGGAAAAAAGAGAAAAAATCTGGGAAAAAGAGGGAAGAAAACGGGAAAAATCTGGGAAAAAAGAGAAAAAAAAAGAGAAAATCTGGGAAAAAAAAGGGAAAAAATCTGGGGGAAAAAAGAGGAAAAATCTGGGAAAAAAGAGGGGGAAAATCTGAAAAAATAAGAGAAAAAATCTGGGGGGAAAGGGATAAAAAAACTGGGAAAAAAAGAGGAAAAATCTGGGAAAAAGAGGGAAGAAAACGGGAAAAAATCTGGGGAAAAGGAGAAAAAAAAGAGGGAAAAAAATCTGGGAAAAAAAAGAGAAAATCTGGGAAAAAAAGGGAAAAAATCTGGGGGAAAAAAGAGGAAAAATCTGGGAAAAAAAGAGGGGAAAAATCTGAAAAAATAAGAGAAAAAATCTGGGGGGAAAAGGGATAAAAAAACTGGGAAAAAAAGAGAAAAAAATCTGGGAAAAAGAGGGAAAAAATCTGGGAAAAAAAGGGAAAAAATCTGGGAAAAAGGGGAAAAAAATCTGGGGGGAAAAGGGAAAAAAAAACGGGGGAAAAAAAGGGGGGGAAAAATCTGGGAAAAGGTTGGGGGGAAGGGGAATTCCGAGTCCCCTCCTGTCCCCTTTTCCCAAAAAATTCAGGTTGGAATTTTGGGGTTTTTTTTTTCCCCTCCTGTTTTGGAGAATCCCGGGAATTTCGGAGAATCCCGGGAATTTCGGGGTTTTTTTCCCCTCCCTCCTCTTTCAAAGGATCCGTGGGATTCCAGAGAATCCCTGGAATTTTGGGATTTGGGGTTTTTGGGGATCCCCAATCGAAGCCACTTCCCAGAGCAATAAAGGGCGGGAAAGGCTCCGGGGTGGGAAAAATCCCGGTGGGATCGGGGAGGGAAATTTGGGAATGTGGGAATTGGGGATGGAGATTTGGGATTGGGGACGGAGATTTGGGAATTTGGGATGGAGATTTGGGATTGGGGATGGAGATTTGGGATTGGGGACGGAGATTTGGGAATTGGGGATGGAGATTTGGGATTGGGGATGGAGATTGGGACAAAGGAAGGAGATTTGGGAATTTGGGATGGACATTTGGGATTTGGGATGGAGATTTGGGGATTTGGGATGGAGATTTGGGGATTTGGGATGGAGATTTGGGAATTGGGGATGGAGATTTGGGGATTTGGGATGGAGATTTGGGGATTTGGGATGGAGATTTGGGAATTTGGGATGGAGATTTGGGAATTGGGGATGGAGATTTGGGAATTGGGGATGGAGATTTGGGAATTGGGGATGGAGATTTGGGGATTTGGGATGGACATTTGGGAATTTGGGATGGACATTTGGAACTGGGGACAGATTTTGGGATGGGAGATCGAGATTTGGGGTTGGGAACGGAGATTTAGAAATTGGGAAAGAGATTTGGGAATGTGGGAACTGGGATGGAGATTTGGGATTGGGAACAGCAAGAGATGGAATTTGGGAATTTGGGGATGGAGATTTGGGAATGTGGGAAATTTGGGAATTGGGGAGGGAGATTTGGGGTTAGGGATGAAGATTTGGGATTTGGGGACAGAGATTTGGGAATCCAGGACAGATTTGGGAATTGGGGATGGAGTTTTGGGAATTTGGGATGGAGATTTGGGAATTGGGGACGGAGATTTGGGAATTTGGGATGGAGATCTGGGAATTGGGGATGGAGATTTGGGGATTTGGGATGGAGATTTGGGAATTGGGGACAGGTTTTTGGGATGGGGGATCAAGATTTGGGGTTGGGGATGCAGTTTGGGAATAGGAAGGGAGATTTGGGAATTAGGGAAGGAGATTTGGGATTGGGGATGGAGACTGGGACAAAGGAAGGAGATTTGGGGATTTGGGATGGAGTTTAGGAGTAGGGGAGGAGATTTGGGAATTGGGGTGGGGATTTGGGATTGGGGGCAGCAAGAGATGGAATTTGGGAATGTGGGGATGGAGATTTGGGGATTTGGGATGGAGATTTGGGAATTTGGGATGGACATTTGGAACTGGGGACAGATTTTGGGATGGGAGATCGAGATTTGGGATTGGGAACGGAGATTTAGAAATTGGGAAAGAGATTTGGGAATGTGGGAACTGGGATGGAGATTTGGGATTGGGGACAGCGAGAGATGGAATTTGGGAATTTGGGGATGGAGATTTGGGAATGTGGGAAATTTGGGAATTGGGGAGGGAGATTTGGGGTTAGGGATGAAGATTTGGGATTTGGGGACAGAGATTTGGGAATCCAGGACAGATTTGGGAATTGGGGATGGAGTTTTGGGAATTTGGGAATGTGAGGATTTGGGATGGAGTTTGGGGAACTGGGGATGGAGTTTTGGGAATCCAGGACAGATTTGGGATTTGGGGATGGAGTTTTGGGATTTGGGATGGAGATTTGGGATTTGGGGATGGAGATTTGGGAACTGGGGATGGAGTTTTGGGAATCCAGGACAGATTTGGGAACTGGGGATGGAGATTTGGGAATTGGGGATGGAGATTTGGGAATTTGGGATGGAAATTCGGGATTTGGGATCCAGGACGATCCCAATTCCCCCCCACCTGCCCCGGCCTCACCTGGAACATCCCGGAGAAAGATCCCGGGGCAAATCCCGGGAAAAGTCGGGAATTCCGGTAAAGTCGGGAATTCCGGGAAACCAAAAATTCCCATCCAGGAATCCCAGAGGGAAAACCCCAAAATCCGGGAATTTCCATCCCTTTTCTCCCAAAAAACCCACAAAAAAAAAATCTCTGGAATTTCGTAGGAAGGGAAAATTCGGGAATTTTTTTTTCCCTCAGATTTTTTCTTTTTTTTCCCCTTGGAATGGGAATTCCGTGGGAATTCCGGGAAAGGAAGGAAAAGGGGAAGGGGGAGGGATTTAATTTATTTCTTTTTAATTTATTTTTGTAAAATCCGCAATAAAAAAGGAATTTATTTCGACAGCTCGTTTGCATCTCATTTGCATACATGAATATTCTCATTGCCAGGGGTTTTCCGGGAATTTGGGGGATTTTTCTGGGAATTTTCCAGGATTTTTTTCTGGGAATTTCAGGGGATTTTCCCAGGAATTTTTGGAGATTTTTTCAGGAATTTGGGGGGATTTTTTCCAGGAATTTTGGGGGATTTTTCCAGGAATTTTGGGGAATTTTCCAGGAATTTTTGGAGATTTTTCCAGGAATTTTGGGGAATTTTTTCCAGGAATTTTGGGGAATTTTTCCAGGAATTTTGGGGAATTTTTCCAGGAATTTTGGAGATTTTTCCAGGAATTTTGGGGAATTTTTCCTGAATGGCATCAAGGGCAGGGGAGGGGGTGGGGCAGAGCTCCTGGAATTCCAGGAAAAGTTGGGAATGAGCTGGAGGAGGAGAATCCCAACCCCAAATCCCTGGGATGGGAACAGGATCCCACAGAAATCCATGGATAACGATCCCAAATCTCTGGAATGGGATCAGGACAGAGCGTGGGGATCCCAAATCCAGGGATGGGATCAGCAGAGACTCTGGGAATCCCAAAGAATTCCATGGATAACAATCCCAAATCCCTGGAATGGGAGAAGAATCCCAAATCTGGGATCCCAAATCCAAGGATGGGATCAGGACCCCAAAGAATTCCATGGATGAGAATCCCAAATCCAGGGATGGGAGAAGAATCCCAAATCCCTGGGATGGGATCAGCAGAGACTCTGGAAATCCCAAAGAATTCCATGGATGAAAATCCCAAATCCAGGGATCCCAAATCCCTGGGATGGGATCAGCACAGACTCCGGGGATCCCAAATAAAACCACGGATAAGAATCCCAAATCCAGGGATTTGGGGAATTTGGGATGGGATGAGGACAGGGATCCCAAATCCAGGGATGGGATCAGGATCCCAAAGAATTCCATGGATAACTCCCAAATCCAGGGATGGGAGAAGAATCCCAAATCCAGGGATGGGATCAGCAGAGACTCTGGAAATCCCAAAGAATTCCATGGATGAAAATCCCAAATCCAGGGATCCCAAATCCAGGGATGGGAGGAGAATTCCAACCCCAAATTCCTGGAATGGGAACAGGATCCCACAGAAATCCATGGATAACGATCCCAAATCTCTGGAATGGGATCAGGACAGAGCGTGGGGATCCCAGATCCAGGGATGGGATCAGGACCCCAAAGAATTCCATGGATGAGAATCCCAAATCCAGGGATGGGATCAGCAGAGACTGTGGGAATCCCAAAGAATTCCATGGATGAAAATCCCAAATCCCTGGAATGGGAGAAGAATCCCAAATCCAGGAATGGGATCAGCAGAGACTCTGGAAATCCCAAAGAATTCCATGGATGAAAATCCCAAATCCAGGGATCCCAAATCCCTGGGATGGGATCAGCACAGACTCCGGGAATCCCAAATAAAACCATGGATAAGAATCCCAAATCCAAGGATTTGGGGAATTTGGGATGGGATGAGGACAGGGATCCCAAATCCAAGGATGGGATCAGCAGAGACTCTGGAAATCCCAAAGAATTCCATGGATGAAAATCCCAAATCCAGGGATCCCAAATCCCAACAATCCCAACCCAGCTCCACCCCAATCCCAACTTTTCCTTTCCCCCCCGTCCCAGAATTCCCAGAATTTCCCATTCCCGGTTTTTTCCCTCCATTCCCAAGATTCCCACCTCCCTTCTTGGGTTTTTATTTTTCCCAGGAAGTCGGGAATTCCAGCCGGAAGTGCCAACTCTTTAATGGAACAACATTCCCGAGCCCCTCCGGAATTCCCGGGATCCGGAATCCCGGAATTTCCCCACCCCCCCCCCAAAATCCCAAAAAAACCCAACACAAAAAATCCCGGGAATTCCGGATTTCCTTCCCTCCCCTCCCCCACCCCATTCCAGGAATTCCAAAGTTGCTTCCAAAAAAAAAAAAATCAAAAAAAAAAGAAAATCGGGAAACCCCAAAAGTTCCGGATGGAATTCCAGTCCCGAATCCCAGAATTCCGCTCCTGCTCTTCCCGAAGTTTCGCTTCCCAGCCCGGAATTCCGGGATTTTTCCAAGGAAAAAAGGAGGGGGAGGAGGGCGGGAATCCCCCCCAAGAGTCAGAGCCGGGAATTTTGTTTTAAATTTTTCGGGAATTTTCCTGGGGAAGGAAAAAAATTCCGGGATTTCCGCGGGAATCTCGGCTCCTGGCGGGAATTTTTTTTTTGGGATCTTCTCGTCCTTTTCCCGGCGTTTTTCCCGAGGTTTTTGGGGATTTTTCCATGAATTCCGAAGCCTCCGGAGGGTCCTGGAGTCGTCTGGATCCCGAGGATTTTTGGGCTCCAAATTCCCGGGATTTCATCCCAAAATTCCCAAATTCCATCCCAGAATTCCCGGATTTCAGCTTGGATTTTCCAGAATCCATCCCGGATTTTCCCAGATTTCGTCCTGGAATTCCCGGATTTCATCCTGGATTTTCCTGAATTCCATCCCGGATTCTCTCAAATTCCATCTCGGATTTTCTGGAATTCCATCCTGGAATTCCTTGAATTTCATCCCGGAATTCCTTGAATTCCATCCCGGGATTCCCAAATTCCATCCTGGAATTCCCGAATTCCACCCCGGATCTTCCAGAATTTTGTCCTGAAATTCCTGAATTTCATCTCGGAATTCCCAAATTTTACCCTGGAATTCCCAAACCTCATCCCAAAATTTCTGAATTTCATCCCGGATTTTCCCAAATTTCGTCCCGGAATTCCTGAATTTCATCCTGGATCTTCTCAAACTCCATCCTGGAATTCCCAAATTTCATCCTGAAATCCTTCATTCCATCCCGGATTTTCCCGAATCCGAGGCCGGAGTTGATCCCAGTTCTGTTCCCTGGGAATTCCCAGGAATTCCCCGGAGAGGATCCGCTGATTTTGTGATTTTTCCCGGAAAAAAGTTCGGGATTTAAGGAGCGACGATTCCAAAAAATTCCCCAAAATTCCATGAATTCCCCCACCCCCCAAAAAAATCCCGGGATCCAAAATTTTGGGGGAAAAAAAAAATTGGGATTTAAGGATCGATGATTCCAAAAAATTTCTGGAAAATTCCTGGAATTTTATGTGGGAAAAGGGGGAATTTTGGGATGGGAATAAATCCCAAAAAAAGTGGAATTTTGGGAATGAGTTCTGGGAGATCTCAGGAGCAAATCCCAGGGAAAAAAAAAAAAAAAAACCTGGGAATTTTGGGAATAAATCCCAGAAAAAAGCGAATTTTGGGGAATAAGGAATTCTGGGAGATTTCAAGGAGTAAATCCAAGAAAAAAAATGGGAATTTTGGGAATAAGGAATTCTGGGATACCACAGGGAAGTAGAACCCAGGAATTCCAGGAAAAACCTGGGAATTTTGGGGACAAATCCCAGAAAAAAAAGTGAATTTTTTGGGAAATCAGGAATTCTCCTGGGCGATCTCAGGAGCAAATCCCAGGAAAAACTGGGAATTTGGGGAAAATCAGGAATTCTGGGCTATCACAGGAGCAAATCCCAGAAAAAAAATGGGAATTTTGGGAGCAAATCCCAGAAAAAAAATGGGAATTTTGGGAGCAAATCCCAGAAAAAAAAGTGAATTTTTTGGGAAATCAAGAATTCTCCTGGGAGATTTCAAGGAGTAAATCCCAGGAAAAAACTGGGAATTTGGGGAAAATCAGGAATTCTGGGCTATCACAGGCGCAAATCCCAGAAAAAAAACGGGAATTTGGGGAAAATCAGGAATTCTGGGCTATCACAGACACAAATCCCAGAAAAAAAACGGGAATTTTGGGAACAAATCCCAGAAAAAAAACAATTTTTTGGGAAATCAGGAATTCTCCTGGGAGATCTCAGAAGCAAACCCCAGGAAAAACTGGGAATTTGGGGAAAATCAGGAATTCTGGGCTATCACAGGAGCAAATCCCAGAAAAAAAAATGGGAATTTTGGGAGCAAATCCCAGAAAAAAAAAAGGAATTTTGGGAACAAATCCCAGGAAAAAAAGTGAATTTTTAGGGGGAGTAAGGAATTCTCCTGGGAGATTTCAAGGAGTAAATCCCAGGAAAAACTGGGAATTTGGGGAAAATCAGGAATTCTGGGCTATCACAGGAGCAAATCCCAGAAAAAAAATGGGAATTTTGGGAACAAATCCCAGAAAAAAAAAAGGGAATTTTGGGAGCAAATCCCAGAAAAAAAAAAAGGAATTTTGGGAACAAATCCCAGAAAAAAAAGTGAATTTTTTGGGAAATCAGGAATTCTCCTGGGAGATCTCAGAAGCAAACCCCAGAAAAAAACGGGAATTTGGGGAAAATCAGGAATTCTGGGCTATCACAGACACAAATCCCAGAAAAAAACCAGGAATTTTGGGAATAAGGACCAAACTTTCCCCCCTCCCCCCCGTGCCATAAATACGACCCCAAAGGCAAAAAAACCCCGGGAAAATCCCAAGTAAATTGGGCGGATCCCGGGAATTCCCAGCGGGGCGGAACAAAGCGGGAGGAGGCGCAGGAATTCCCGAATTCCCGGATGGAATTCCCGGATTTTTGGCGGGTTGGCTTTAGGTGTCCTCGCTCATGTCCTGGCTGCCGCTGCGGGCGATTTTGCGCGGCGGCGCCGAGTGCTCCCCCTCCAGCTCGCCCGGCTCCTGCTCGCGCTTCTTGGCCGCGTTCTGGGAACGGTTCCACGCGGAATTCCAGAGGGATGGAATGTTGGGATGGGCCCTGCCAGATCCCGGCGTGCCCAGAGCCCAGAGTTCCCAATCCCAGAGTTCCCAGATCCTGGCATTTCCAATTCCCAGAGTTCCCAGAGCCCAGAGTTCCCACAGCATTCCCAATCCCGGTGTTCCCAAATCCCGGCATTCCCAGATCCCAGAGTTCCCACAGCATTCCCAATCCCAGGGTTCCCAGATCCCAGAGTTCCCACAGCATTCCCAATCCCGGTGTTCCCAGATCCCCACGATCCCAGAGCCCAGAGTTCCCACAGCATTCCCAATCCCAGGGTTCCCAAATCCCAGAGTTCCCAGAGCATTCCCAATCCCGGCGTTCCCAGAGCCCAGAATTCCCAGATCCCAGTGTTCCCAAATCCCAATGTTCCCAAGTCCCAGCAATCCCAATCCCGGTGTTCCCAAATCCCAGTGTTCCCAGATCCCAGAATTCCCAAATCCCGGTGTTCCCAGATTCCAGAATTCCCAGATCCCGGCAATCCCAATCCCGGCAATCCCAATCCCGGTGTTCCCAATCCCGGTGTTCCCAATCCCGGTGTTCCCAATCCCGGTGTTCCCAATCCCGGTGTTCCCAATCCCGGTGTTCCCAATCCCGGCGTTCCCAGATCCCCGCGATCCCAGAGCCCAGAGTTCCCACAGCATTCCCAATCCCGGTGTTCCCAGATCCCAGAATTCCCAAATCCCAGAGTTCCCAAATCCCAGAGTTCCCAAATCCTGGCATTCCCAAATCCCAGAGTTCCCAGAGCCCAGAGTTCCCACAGTATTCCCAATCCCAGCGTTCCAAATCCCAGCGTTCCCAATCCCAGCGTTCCCAAGTCCCAGCGATCCCAATTCCAGTGTTCCCAAATCCCAGCGTTCCCAGATCCCAGGGTTCCCAAATCCTGGCATTCCCAGAGCTCAGAGTTCCCAGATCCCAACAATCCCAAATCCCAGAGTTCCCACAACATTCCCAAATCCCAACATTCCCAAATCCCAGAGTTCCCAATCCCGGCATTCCCAGAGCCCAGAGTTCCCACAGCATTCCCAATCCCAGCGTTCCCAATCCCAGCGATCCCAATCCCAGCGTTCCCAATCCCAGCGATCCCAATCCCAGCGATCCCAATCCCAGCGATCCCAATCCCGGTGTTCCCAAATCCCAGCGTTCCCAGATCCCAGCATTCCCAAATCCTGGCATTCCCAGAGCCCAGAGTTCCCAGATCCCAACAATCCCAAATCCCAGGGATCCCACAGCATTCCCAATCCCGGCGTTCCCAATCCCGGCGTTCCCAAGTCCTAGCGATCCCAATCCCGGTGTTCCCAAATCCCAGTGTTCCCAAATCCCAGAGTTCCCACAACATTCCCAAATCCCAACATTCCCAAATCCCAGAGTTCCCAAATCCCAGAGTTCCCAATCCCGGCGTTCCCAGATCCCAGCGATCCCAGATCCCAGAGTTCCCACAGCATTCCCAATTCCGGTGTTCCCAAATCCCAGAGTTTCCAAATCCCAGTGTTCCCACAACATTCCCAATCCCAGTGTTCCCAAATCCCAGAGTTCTCATGGCTCAATATTCCCAAATCCCAGCATTCCTAAATCCCGGATCTCGTGGTTTGGTGTTCCCAAATCCCAGCATTCCCAAATCCCAGCGTTCCCACATTCCCAAATCCCAGTATTGCTAAATCCCAAATTCCCAAATCCCACCATTCCAAACCCCAACATTCCCAACCCCAACATTCCCACATCCCAGAATTCCCAAATCCCCAACCCCAAAATTCCCAAATCCCAACACATCCCAAAGCCCAAAATTCCCAAATCCCAAAATTCCAAATCCCAACATTCCGAACCCCCCAAATTCCCAACCCAAACATTCCCAAATTCCCAACCCCAACCCCCCCTCAATCCCAATTTTCCCACCCCAAAATTCCCATTTTTCCTCATTCCCAGAGGCAGAACAACCCTGGAATTCCAGGGATTCTGTTATTAATTAATATTCCGTTATTAATTAATATCAGAGCGATTATGGGAATGAAGGAATCCCAAATTCCCGGAAAAAATCTGGGAATTCTGCTGTGGAATTTCACCTTTTTGTCCCACTGCTGGTGGAGGTAGCGCAGGAGGATGTTCGTCTTCTCTGTCACAATAACTGCAGAGAATTCCGGGAAAAACCGGGAAAAATCCCGGGAATCAGCAGGGAGTGAAGGGAAAAATGGGAATTGATAAAGGGAAAATCGGGAATTGATGAAGGGAAAAATGGGAATTGATAAAGGGAAAAATGGGAATTGATAAAGGGAAAAATGGGAATTGATAAAGGGAAAATCGGGAATTGATGAAGGGAAAAATTGGGAATTGATAAAGGGAGAAATGGGAATTGATAAAGGGAAAAATGGGAATTGATAAAGGGAAAAATGGGAATTGATAAAGGGAAAAATGGGAATTAATAAAGGGAAAAATGGGAATTGATAAAGGGAAAATCGGGAATTGATGAAGGGAAAATTTGGGAATTGATAAAGGAAAAAATGGGAATAAACAGAGAAAATATTTGGAATAAATAGAGGAAATATTGGGAATAAATAGAGGGGAAAATGGGAATGAATAAAGGGAAAAGTCGGGAATTGATAAAGGGAAAATTGGGAATTAAAAATGGGAATTAATAAAGGGAAAATTGGGAATTGATAAAGGGAAAATTGGGAATTAATAAAGGGAAAATTGGGAATAAATATAGGAAAAATTGGGGATAAATACAGGAAATATTGGGATAATTAAGGGAAAAATGGGAATTATAAGGGGAAATATTGGGAATAAAGGGAGGGAATATTGGGAATAAAGAAAGGGAAAAATTGGGAATAAAGAGAAGGAAAATTGGAGATAAATAAAGGGAAAACTGGGAATGAAAAGGGAAATATTGGGAATGAAGAGAGGGAAAAATTGGGATAAATAAAGGGAAAACTGGGAATGAAAAGGGAAATATTGGGAATGAAGAGAGGGAAAAATTGGGAATGAAGAGAGAGAAAAATTGGGATAAATAAAGGGAAAATTGGGAATGAAAAGGGAAATATTGGGAATGAAGAGAGGGAAAAATTGGGAATGAAGAGAGGGAAAAATTGGGATAAATAAAGGGAAAACTGGGAATGAAAAGGGAAATATTGGGAATGAAAAGGGAAATATTGGGAATGAAGAGAGGGAAAAATTGGGAATGAAGAGAGGGAAAAATTGGGATAAATAAAGGGAAAATTGGGAATGAAAAGGGAAATATTGGGAATGAAAAGGGGAATATTGGGAATGAAGAGAGGAAGATTTGGGACTCCCCAGATTTCTGGGAATGTTGCCATTTTCCCGGGATAACTCACTCTGTTCCGAGGGGAATTCTCTGGTGGGCAAATACACCGAGGGCCGGCGGTTCTGGAATGGGAACGGGGAATCCATCAGGAATGGGAATTTGGGAATGCTGGGAATGATGGGAATGTTTGGATTTGGGGATGCTGGGATTGGGAATGCTGAGATTGGGAGTGCTGGGAATGCTGGGAATGCTGGGATTTGGGAATGCTGGGAATGATGGGAATGTTTGGGTTGGGAACATTGGGACTGGGAATTCCAGGATTGGGAATGTTTGGGTTGGGAATGGGGGGATTGGGAGTGCTGGGAATGATGGGAATGCTGGGAATGTTGGGATTTGGGAATGCTGGGATTTGGGGATGCTGGGAATGTTTGGGTTTGGAATGGGGGGATTTGGGGATGCTGGGAATGCTGGGAATGCTGAGATTTGGGAGTGCTGGGAATGATGGGAATGCTGGGAATGTTGGGATTTGGGGATGCTGGGGCTGGGAATGCTGGGAATGTTTGGGTTTGGAATGTTGGGACTGGGAATTTCGGGATTGGGAATGTTTGGGATTTGGGAATGTTTGGGTTGGGAATGGGGGGATTGGGAATGTTGGGATTTAGGAACGCTGGGAATTCTGGGACTTGGGAATGTTGGGATTTGTGAACGCTGGGATTTGGGAATCCTAGGATGTGGGATACTGGGAATTCTGGGATTGGGAATGCTGGGGTGTGGGAATGCTGGGAACGTTGGGATTGGGAATGCTGGGAATCCTGGGATTGGGAATGCTGGGAATCCTGGATTGGGAATGCTGGGAATGCTGGGAATGTTGGGATTGGGAATGCTGGGAATGTTGGGATTGGGAATGCTGGGAATGTTGGGATTGGGAATGCTGGGAATGTTGGGATTGGGAATGCTGGGAATCCTGGATTGGGAATGCTGGGAATATTGGAATAGGGAATGCTGGGAATGTTGGGATTGGGAATGCTGGGAATGTTGGGATTGGGAATGCTGGGAATGTTGGGATTGGGAATGCTGGGGTGTGGGAATGCTGGGAATGTTGGAATAGGGAATGCTGGGAATGTTGGGATTGGGAATGCTGGGAATGTTGGGATTGGGAATGCTGGGAATCCTGGATTGGGAATGCTGGGGTGTGGGAATGCTGGGAATGTTGGGATTCGGGAATGCTGGGATTCAGGAATTCAAGTATTTAGGAATGCCAGGATTTAGGAATTCCAGGACTCAGGAATTCTGGGATTCGGGAATTCCGGGATCACACTCACGGAGGCCTTGCAGACGGAATCCGCATGGAAGCGGCTGAAGTTACTCTTGTTGTACACCGGGAGCCCCTTCAGGAAATCTGCCTGGAGAGCCACAATTCCCAAACAATTCCCAAACAATTCCAAAAAAATCCCCAAACAATGCCCCAAAAAAATCCCCAAACAACTCCCAAAAAAATTCCCAAAATATTCCCAAACAATTCCAAAAAAATTCCAAAAAAATCCCCAAACAATGCCCCAAAAAAATTCCCAAACAACTCCCAAAAACAATTCCCAAACAATTCCCAAAAAAATTCCCAAACAATTCCCAAAAAAATTCCCAAACAATTCCCCCCAAAATTCAAAAAAAATTCCCAAACAATTCCAAAAAAATTCCCAAACAATTCCCAAACAATTCCAAAAAAATTCCCCAAACAATTCCCAAAAAAATTCCCAAACAATTCCCAAACAATGCCCAAACAATTCCCAACCAATTCCCAACCAATTCCCAAACATTTCCCAACAATTCCCTCAGGCAATGCTGGCACATCCCAGGGATTTGTGTCCATCCAACCCAGCCCCATATCTGGCCCCAAAATTCCCAGAAAATTCCCGGAGAATTCCCAGGATTTGGGCAGCTCCAAATTTTTCTTTTCCCAGAGAGAATTCCCAGGGTGATCCCAATTCCCAACCCTTGGGATATTTGGGAATGTTCCTAATCCAAGGAAAAAATCCCATCCCAAAATTCCCAAGGAATCATCCCAGAGGGAAAAAAATCCTAAAAATCCCATGGGATCATCCCAGAGGGGCTCAAATCCCAAAATTCCCAAGGGATCATCCCAGAGGGAAAAAAAACCCCAAAATTCCCAAGGGATCGACCCAGAGGGGCTCCAATCCCAAAATTCCCAAGGGATCAACCCAGAGGGGCTCCAATCCCAAAATTCCCAAGGGATCAACCCAGAGGGGCTCCAATCCCAAAATTCCCATCCCAAAATTCCCGTGGGATCAGCCCAGGGATGGGGAAGCCCCCAAATCCCAGGGGGGGGATCCCAAAATCTCCAACCCCACCCCTCCCCTAAATATTCCAAAGGGGAACACCCAGCACCCCTAAACCCCCCCCAAAACAAATGGTTCAGTCCCACCTTAGGGTGCTCCCCACCCAAAACAAATGGTTCAGTCCCACCTTAGGGTGTCCCCCACCCAAAACAAATGGTTCAGTCCCACCTTAGGGTGCCCCCCACCCAAAGAAATGGTTTGGCCCCACCTTAGGGTGCCCCCCCCAACCAAACCAAATGGTTCAGCCCCACTTTAGGGTGTCCTTTCACCTTAGGGTGTCCCCTGAAGCCCCCCATAAAAAAAATGGATCAGCCCAACTTTAGGGTGCTCCCCACCCAAAACAAATGGCTCAGCCCAATTTTAGGGTGTCATTTCACCTTAGGGTGCCCCCTGAACTCCCCCATAACACAAATGGTTCAGCCCCACCTTAGGGTGCTCCCCACCCAAAACAAATGGCTCAGCCCAATTTTAGGGTGTCCTTTCACCTTAGGGTGCCCCCTGAACTCCCCCCGTAACACAAATGGATCAGTCCCACCTTAGGGTGCTCCCCACCCACAGAAATGGTTCGGCCCCACCTTAGGGTGTCCTTTCACCTCAGGGTGCTCCCCTCAACTCCCCCCATAAAACAAATGGTTTTCCCCACCTTAGGGTGTCCCCGCGAACCCTCCCATAAAATAAATGGTTCAGCCCCACCTTAGGGTGCCCCCCACCCAAACCAAATGGTCCAGCCCCACTTGAGGGTGTTCTTTCACCTTAGGGTGCTCCCCTCAACTCCCCCACCCAAAACAAATGGCTCAGCCCAATTTTAGGGTGTCCTTTCACCTTAGGGTGCCCCCTAAACCCCCCATAACACAAACGGCTCAGCCCCACCTTAGGTTGTCCCCTGAACTCCCCCAATAAAAGAAATGGCTCAGTCCCACCTTAGGGTGCCCCCACCCAAACCGAACGCCTCATGCCCCCCTTTAGGCTCCCCCCCACCCACACCGGGCTGCTCCAACCCCACCCCGGCACCCCCGCACCCCCGGGGCCACCCTGGGGCTCCCCCTCACCCTCACCCCCCTCACACCCCTCAGCCCCACCACCCCCGCCCAGGCCGCGGCGGGCGCGGGCCCTACAGGCCGCAAGCGGCCGCGGTGCCGCCCTTGCGCTACCGGGAAGGCCTCGGCCGGTTCGGCGGGGCCCGGGAGCCGCGGGCGCACCGCTGAGGGCGGCCCGGGGGCGCCATTGCGGCGGGGGGCTCACGTACCATCTTCACCGCCGCCAGCCGGGAGGAGCCGCCCCGGCCCGCCCACTGTCATGGCCGCCCGCCCGGTGCGCGCCGATTGGGCCGCGCCGCGGGACGCTGCGTTGCTATTGGGCAGCACGGCTGTCAATCACGGCCGGGAAGGTGGGGCTGAAGCAGGAAGCGCCCGCGCGGAAGGGGGGCGGGTGCAGCGCGGAAGGACCCGGATGGAGCAGGCGCGGGGCATGCTGGGAATTGTAGTTCAGGCTGGGTGTTGTAGTTCCGGCGGCGACTTCTGCCGTTAATTAAGGGGCGGCTCATTAGCAGGGAGGAGGAGGAGAATTCCCTCCCCTTATCCCATCCCAGAGGCGACGCTGGAATCAGGAAGCCAACATCAATCCCATCCCTAATTCCACACCCCGAATCCTTCCTCCATCCTTCCCAAATATCTCACCCCACATTCCCCCTCCTCATTAAATTTCCCCGCCCTAATTAACGCAGGAAGTTCCAGGCGACGCGCTGGGATTTAAACACACTCCGCGTTCCCAAAGTTTATAAACAAACCAACAAAAAATGAAATAAACACACGGAAAAAACCGAGGATAATTTAACAACTGAAGCGTCCCCAAACCCCTCAGAGCCCACGCGGGTGACAGGGACAGCGGGGCTGGGCAGCAGCTCCGTGGCTCGGCGGGATCATCCCGAATTCCCGGAGAATTCCCGCAGAATTCCCGCAGAATTAATTCCCGAGGCTCCCTCAGTGGCTCAGGGATTTCCTGCCCTTGAGCATCCTCCGCAGGATCACGGCGATGCCGCCGGGGGTTCGGATCCGTTTGATCCAGCCGTGCGTCTTCTTCCGCTTCCAGTTGTTGGGCTGGTACTCGTTCCCTCGGGCTTTCCCGCGGATTTGTTGGGAATTCCACGCCGGGACCGGGACGCGGCACAGACCGGACGGGTTGGAAGTCTCGGGAAGAGGCTCCAGACGCTTTGGGAGCAGCGGGAAGGGGAAACCTCGCAGCAAGGGGAAGCTTGGGGGAAATGAAAGCAAGAACGAGGCGTGAGGAGAGGGAAATTCGGGATAAATTTGGAATTTTAAGGTTGGAATTTCCCCTCTCTGTACCTGCTGCCCCCGACCCGGGCCCACAGCGCGCCCAGCGCCGCCATTTTGCTCCGCCCGCCAACAACGCCGCTTCCCATTGGCTCAGCCCTGCCAGCCAATCACAGCCGGCGCCGCGCCGCAAGGGTCGATGGGAGTTGTAGTTCCCCCCTCAGGGGTCGTGGCGAGGTTACCATGGCAACGGCAGCGCTGCGGCCTTGTCGCCTCGGGGGTGTCACTGTCGCCGAGGCTGTCGCGACAGGCCTCAAAGCCACTCTCAGTGCCTAAAATGGCTCCGGGAAGGCTGGAGAGGGACTTGGGATAAGGTATGGGAATTCCAGGACACAGGGAATGGATTTGGGATAAGGTATGGGAATTCCAGGACACAGGGAATGGACTTGGGATAAGGTATGGGAATTCCAGGACCCAGGGAATGGATTTGGGATAAGGTATGGGAATTCCAGGACACAGGGAATGGATTTGGGATAAGGTATGGGAATTCCAGGACCCAGGGAATGGATTTCGGATAAGGTGTGGGAATTCCAGGACACAGGGAATGGATTTGGGATAAGGTGTGGGAATTCCAGGACACAGGGAATGGATTTGGGATAAGGTATGGGAATTCCAGGACACAGGGAATGGATTTAAACTGAGAATGGGGATTTTGGGAAGGAATTCCTGGCTGGAATTCCCAGAGCAGCTGTGGCTGCTCCACCCCTGGCAGTGTCCAAGGAAAAGTTGGAGCAAGCTGGGATAGTGGAAGGTCCAAGGTGGGATTGGAGATGGGATTTAAGGATTTAAGGTCCTTCCAACCCAAACCATTCCAGGATTTTCTTTTTCTGGATCAATCCCAAGAGCAGGAACAGCTCCGGGCTTTTCCCTCCTGATTTTGTGTCCCAGCAGGGATGAGGGGATGAGGCTCCACCCTCCCAAACCCCAAAAATTGGGAAAATGAACCCAAAAGTCAGCGCTGGGTTGGTGGCCTGGAGGGACACGGACACCTGAGCTGGGACAGGTTGGTGGCACTGTCACACCTGGGACACCTGAGCTGGGACAGGATTGTGGCACTGTCACACCTGGGACACCTGAGCTGGGACACACTGGTGGCACTGCCACACCTGGGACACCTGAGCTGGGACACACTGGTGGCACTGCCACACCTGGGACACCTGAGCTGGGACACACTGGTGGCACTGCCACACCTGGGACACCTGAGCTGGGACAGAATTGTGGCACTGCCACACCTGGGACACCTGAGCTGGGACACACTGGTGGCACTGTCACACCTGGGACACCTGAGCTGGGACAGGTGGGTGGCACTGTCACACCTGGGACACCTGAGCTGGGACAGAATTGTGGCACTGCCACACCTGGGACACCTGAGCTGGGACAGAATTGTGGCACTGCCACACCTGGGACACCTGAGCTGGGACAGAATTGTGGCACTGCCACACCTGGGACACCTGAGCTGGGACAGAATTGTGGCACTGTCACACCTGGGACACCTGAGCTGGGACAGGTGGGTGGCACTGTCACACCTGGGACACCTGAGCTGGGACAGAATTGTGGCACTGTCACACCTGGGACACCTGAGCTGGGACAGGTGGGTGGCACTGTCACACCTGGGACACCTGAGCTGGGACAGAATTGTGGCACTGCCACACCTGGGACACCTGAGCTGGGACAGGTTGGTGGCACTGCCACACCTGGGACACCTGAGCTGGGACAGAATTGTGGCACTGCCACACCTGGGACACCTGAGCTGGGACACACTGGTGGCACTGTCACACCTGGGACACCTGTGGGGCAGTGACAGATTTGTGGCACTGTCACACTCATGGCAGTGTCACACTTGCGCCCTTTGCCACCACCTCTGTCCCTGTCCCTGTCCCTTTCCCTGTCCCCTTTCCCTGTCCCCTGTCCCCTCCTGTCCCGTCCTGTCCCTGTCCCCATCCTCATCCCCATCCCTGTCCCCCGTCCTTTTCCCTTTTCCTTTTCCCTGTCCCCATCCCTGTCCCCTGTCCCCCTGTCCCCGTCCCTGTGTCCCTCCCGCTGCTGCCACTGTCCCCATCCCTGTCCCTTATTCCTGTCCCCATTCCCTTCCCTGTCCCCTGTCCTTGTCCCTGTCCCTGTCCCCCTGTCCCCATCCCTGTCCCTATCCCTGTCCCCTGTCCCTGTCCCCGTGTCCTTCCTGCCACTGTCACTATCCCCATCCCTGTCCCCATCCCCATCCCTGTCCCCCTGTCCCCATCCCTTTCCCAATCCCTGTCCCCTCCTGCCCCCATCGCTGTCCCTGTTCCCTCCTGTCCCCATCCCCATCCCTGTCTCTGTCCCTCTTGTCCCCCCTGTCCCTGTCTGTGTCCCCGTGTCCCTCCCGCTGCTGTCACTGTCCCCATCCCTTTCCCTGTCCCTTATCTCTGCCCCTTTTCCCTGTCCCCATCTCTGTCCCCTCCTGTCCCTGTCCTTTTCCGTTTTCCTTTTCCCTGTCCCCTTCCCTGTCCCCATCCCTGTCCCCATCCCTGTCCCCTCCTGCCCCCATCCCTGTCCCCATCCCCATCCCCGTCCCCGTCCCCATCCCTGTCTCTGTCCCCCTGTCCCCATCCCTGTCCCCATCCCTGTCCCCATCCCTGTCCCCATCCCTGTCCCCTCCTGTCCCCGTCCCCATTCCCATCCCCATCCCTGTCCCTGTCCCCATCCCTGTCCCCGTGTCCCCCCCGCTCTCTCATTGGCTCTCCCCGCTGTCCATCACGCCCCGGTCCCGCCCCCTTAGGAGGGATTTGGGGCTTTCCATGGCGACAGCTCCAAGGACGAACCCCCCCGAGTCCCCCCGGCGCGGGGGACCAGCGGCTGCGGGAGGAATTGGGGCAATTTCGGGAATTTTGGGATTTTTTTTGGAGGGGCGCTGAGCGCAGCTGAAGAAATTTCCCCCCTCCCAACCCTTCCAAAAAACGCCTGGAAAAAAGGAAAAAAAAAATCGGGATTTTAACCACCCTGCTCCCACCGCCTCGGGCATCGCCTGCTCTGCCTTTCCCAGCGGGAATTCTGCGCAATTCCAGGATTTTTCATTTATTTTTTTCCTCCCCATCCCCATCTCCGACAACCCCCGGCGATAAATGAGGTGAGCGGTGAATTTTTTTTTCCCTCTGCGGTGCTGCGGGAATGTCCTGAGGGCGAAGGTGCTGCGGGAGGAGGGAAAAACCCCAAAAATGACCCAAAAATGACCCCAAAAAATGCGGGAATTTTTTTCCCATCGGGAAAAAAAAATTGGGATGCGAGGGGGGGTTTGGATGTTGTGGGGGTTTGGAATAACCTGGATTTGTCCAGGTGCGCCCGGGGAGGGAGGAGGGGAAGGAGGAGGAGGAGGAGGAGGAGGAGGAAGGGGGGGATTTATCCTGGAAAATCCAACTTAAGGAAGCGCTGCCCTCGTGATGCAACGGCGGGGAGGGATTGCTGCGGGAGGGTCCCGGAGCCCCCCGGAATCCCGGCTGGAAATTCGGGAAAAGCTGCCCGGGAGAGGCCGGGCTGATCCCAGAGGCTGATCCCAAACCCTGATTCCAGAGACTGATCCCAAACCCTGATCCCAGAGACTGATCCCAAACCCTGATCCCAAACCCTGATTCCAGAGGCTGATCTGAAACCCAGATCCCAAATCCTGATCCCAAACCCAGATCCCAAACCCTGATTCCAGAGGCTGATCCCAAACCCTGATTCCAGAGGCTGATCCCAAACCCTGATTCCAGAGGCTGATCCCAAACCCTGATCCCAGAGATTGATCCCAAACCCTGATTCCAGAGGCTGATCCCAAACCCTGATTCCAGAGGCTGATCCCAAACCCTGATTCCAGAGGCTGATTCCAAAGCCTCATCTGAAACCCAGATCCCAAACCCCAATTCCAGGCCCTGATTCCTAAGGCTGATTCCAGTGTCTGATCCCAAACCCAGATTCCAACCCCTGATCCCAAAGCTTGATCCCAAACCCAGATTCCAGTAGCAGATTCCAAACCCTGATTCCAACTCCTGATCCCAAACCCCAGTTCCAAAGGCTGATTCCAAACCCCAGTTCCAACCCCTGATCCCAGACCCTGATTCCAACCCCTGATTCCAAAGGCTCCTGATCCCAAACCTTGATTCTGGTGCCTGATTCCGAAGGCTGATCCCAAACCCTGATCCCAGACCCTGATCCCAAACCCTGATCCCAAACCCCAATTCCAACCCCAGATCCCAAACCCAGATCCCAAACCCAGATCTTAAACCCAGATCCCAACCTCTGATTCCATCCCTGATTCCAGTGCCTGATCCCAGACCCTGATCCCAACCCCTGATTGATTCCAATCCCTGATCCCAAAGCCTGATCCCAGACCGAGGTTCCAAAGGCTGATTCCAACCCCTGATCTCAGACCCCAATCCCAAACCTCAATTCCAAACCCCTGATCCCAGACCCTGATCCCAGACCCTGATCCCAGACCCTGATCCCAGACCCTGATCCCAACCCCTGATCCCAGACCCTGATCCCAACCCCTGATCCCAGACCCTGATCCCAACCCCTGATCCCAGACCCTGATCTCAGACCCCAATCCCGAACCTCAATTCCAAACCCCTGATCCCAGACCCTGATCCCAGACCCCGATCCCAGACCCTGATCCCAGACCCTGATCCCAACCCCTGATCCCAGACCCTGATCCCAACCCCTGATCCCAGACCCTGATCCCAACCCCTGATCCCAGACCCTGATCTCAGACCCCAATCCCGAACCTCAATTCCAAACCCCTGATCCCAGACCCTGATCCCAGACCCCGATCCCAAAGGCTCTTTTGTGTCCCGGGGTTTTTGTGCTTCCCAAAAGGGAGGAAAGGGGCCCAAGCGGCCTTGGGGATGTTCCCTTTTCCTGCCCTGATCCTTAGGGATGTTCCCTTTCCCTGTTCCCTTTCCCAACCCCATTCCTTAGGGATGTTCCCTTTCCCTGCTCCCCCTTCCCTTCCATTTGCCTTAGGGATGTTTCCCTTTCCCTGTTCCCTTTTCCTGCCCTGGTTTTTAGGGATGTTCCCTTTCCCTCCTCCCTTTTCCCAGCCCCATTCCTTAGGGATGTTCCCTTTCCCTTCCATTTGCCTCAGGGATGTTTCCCTTTCTCTGTTCCCTTTTCCTGCCCTGGTTTTTAGGGATGTTCCCCTTCCCTCCTCCCTTTTCCCAGCCCCATTCCTTAGGGATGTTCCCTTTCCCTGCCCTGTTCCTTAGGGATGATTCCCTTTCCCTGTTCCCTTTTCCAGCCCAAATCCTTAGGGCTGATCCCTTTTCCCATCTCTTTTCTTTAGGGATGTTTCCCTTTCCCTGCTCCCCTTTTCCTGCCCTGGTTTTTAGGGATGTTCCCTGTTCCCATTCCCTTTTCCTCAGGGATGTTTCCTTTTCTCCAGGCCTTAAGGATGCTCTCATTTCCTTATCCCTCTTCCTGCCCTGGTTTTTAGGGATGTTTCCCATTCCCAGCTCTCCTTTACCCAGCCCAAATCCTTAGGGCTGATCCCTTTTCCCATCTCTTTTCTTTAGGGATGTTTCCCTTTCCCTGTTCCCTTTTCCTGCTCTGGTTTTTAGGGCTGATCCCTTTCCCTGTTCCCTTTTCCTGCCCTGGTTTTTAGGGATGTTTCCCATTCCCAGCTCTCCTTTACCCAGCCCCATTCCTTAGGGCTGATCCCTTTTCCCATCTCTTTTCTTTAGGGATGTTTCCCTTTCCCTGTTCCCTTTTCCTGCTCTGGTTTTTAGGGATGTTTCCCTTTCCCCACTTCCCTTTTCCCTTCTCTTTTCCTCAGGGATGATCCCTTTCCCTGTTCCCTTTTCCAGCCCTTTTCCTTTGGGATGTTCCCTTTCCCCATCTCTTTTTTTTTAGGGATGTTCCCTTTTCCCTTCTCCTTTCCTCAGGGCTGTTCCCTTTTCCTGTTCCCCTTTCCCTGCTCCTTTTTCCCAACCCCGTCCCATTCCCACGTCCCCCAAGTCATTCCATGTCCCCTGTGCCAGGACCAATGTCAGGATCTCAATGGCTGGATCCCACAGCTGGATCCCACAGCTGGATCCCACAGCTGGATCCCTCAGCTGGATCCCACACCTGGATCCCACGGCTGGATCCCACAGCTGGATCCCACACCTGGATCCCACAGCTGGATCCCTCGGCTGGATCCCACAGCTGGATCCCTCAGCTGGATCCCTCTGCTGGGTCCCTCTGCTGGGTCCCTCTGCTGGGTCCCTCAGCCGGATCCCTCAGCTGGATCCCTCTGCTGGGTCCCTCAGCTGGATCCCTCTGCTGGGTCCCTCTGCTGGGTCCCTCTGCTGGGTCCCTCTGCTGGGTCCCTTTGGGTCCAGGATCCTTGAGATCCCTTGGCCGGATCCCTCTGTCAGGATCCCAAAGTTGGATCCCTTGGGCAGACCCCTCAGATGGATCCTCTGGCCAGATCCCCCTGTCAGGATCCTGAGGTTGAATCCCTTTGGCTCCAGGATCCCTTGGCTGGATCCCTGAGCTGGATCCTTCCGCTAGATCCCAGGGTTAGATCCCTCAGCTGGATCCCTCTATCATGAACTCGAGGCTGGATCCCTCAGCTGGATCCCTTGGCCGGATCCCATTGGCTCCAGGATTCCTCAGGCAGATCCCTTGGCTGGATCCCTCTGGCTGGATCCAAGGTTGAATCTCTTGGCCAGATCCCTCTGTCATGATCCTGAGGTTGGATCCCATGGCTGGATCCCTCTGGCAGGATCCCAAGGTTGGATCTCTTGGCCAGATCCCTCTGTCATGATCCTGAGGTTGGATCCCATGGCTGGATCCCTCTGGCTGGATCCAAGGTTGGATCTCTTGGCCAGATCCCTCTGTCATGATCCTGAGGTTGGATCCCATGGCTGGATCCCTCTGGCTGGATCCAAGGTTGGATCTCTTGGCCAGATCCCTCTGTCATGATCCTGAGGTTGGATCCCTTGGCTGGATCCCTCTGGCTGGATCCAAGGTTGGATCCCCCCGGCTCCAGGATCCCTCAGGCAGATCCCGCCATTCCCACCTCGTTTCCAGTCCCGGCCTTACACAACGGGCACCAAAATCCCCAAATCCCAAATCCCGGGAGCAGGAGCCGGGATGGGGCTGGAAGGGGAATTGGGATCATCCCCCGATCCCGCCCCATTTCCATGGCAACCGGCCGCATTCCCGGAGCCTTTCCCAGCCTTTCCCTCCCTGGATGTTCCCATGGGGGAGGTGGGAGATGGGAATCCGGGAATGGGGCCTGGGGTGGGGCTGGATCCCACCGGGATTGATCCCGGGAAATGCCGGATTTGGCGATGCCAGAGGGGTTTTCCAGCCTTAATTCCAGGATTTCTGAGGGATTTCCTCGGGAAAAGGCAGATCCCAGCCTGGGATCTCCAGCCTGGGTGGATCCAAGCGGATCCAGCTTTTCCAGGGGGATTTTCCTGCCTGAATTCCATCATTCCAGAGGGGTTTCCTTGGATTTCCGTCAGGAATTGGGAGATCCCAGACTGGGATTTTTCCCACGTTTTTCCCACCTTTTCCCATGGATCCCAATCCTGACCAGAGTCACCGACAGCTCCCCATTGCCACATCCAGCTGGCAGCATTGGGGCTGAATCCCTGTTTTCCACGTTTTTCCATGGTTTCCCACATTTTTCCATATTTTTCACATTTTCCCACATTTTCCCACATTTTCCCTCATTTTTCCTCATTTTTCTGTGTTTTTTCCACATTTTCCCACATTATCCCTCATTTTCTCTCATTTTTCCCACATTTTTCCACATTTTCCCACATTTTTCTGTGTTTTTCCCCCCATTTTCCCTCATTTTCCCTCATTTTCCCACATTTTCCCTCATTTTCCTTCATTTTCCCACATTTTCCCTCATTTTCCGACGTTTTCCCACATTTTTCTACATTTTCCCTCATTTTTCTGTGTTTTTCCCCCCATTTCCCCCCCATTTTTCTGTGTTTCCCCCCATATTTCCCCACATTTTTCTGTGGTTTTCCCCCATTTTTTCTGTGTTTTCCCCCATTTTTCCCCCATTTTTCCCCCATTTTTCCCCCATTTTTCCCCCATTTTCCCCCATTTTCCCCTCATTTTCCCCCCATTTTTCTGTGTTTTTTCCCATTTTCCCCCCACATTTCCCCACATTTTCCCTCATTTTTCTGTTTTCCCCCATTTCCCCCACATTTTTTCTGTGTTTTCCCCCATTTTCCCCCCATTTTTCCCCCATTTTCCCCCCGATTTTTCTGTTTTTCCCCCATTTTCCCCAATTCTTCTGTGTTTTTCCCCATTTTCCCCCCACATTTCCCCACATTTTCCCTCATTTTTCTGTTTTCTCCCATTTTCCCCCCATTTTTCTGTGTTTTTCCCCATTTCCCCCACATTTTTCTGTGTTTTTCCCCCATTTTTTCCCCATTTTTCTGTGTTTTTCCCCCATTTTCCCCCCATTTTTCTGTGTTTTCCCCCCACATTTTCCCACATTTTCCCACATTTTCCCACATTTCCCCACATTTTCCCACATTTTTCTGTTTTCCCCCCATTTTCCCCCCATTTTCCCCCCATTTTTCCCCCATTTTTTCTGTGTTTTCCCCCATTTTTCTGTGTTTCCCCCCACTTTCCCCACATTTTCCCCGATTTCCCCTCACTCTCCCCATTCCCCCAGGCTCCCCCACCATGCTGACCAGCATCACCGACGGCTTCCTCTGCTGCCTGCTGGGCAAGACCCCCAACGCCGTGGGGCCTCTGGACAGCGTTGACGCCGGCGACGGCTTCACCTTCCTGGAGGTCAAACCCGGCCGGATCCTCCGGATCCGCCACAGCGTCCCCAAAAACCGCCCGGAACCCTCGGAACAACCCCCAGAAGAGGAAGGAGACCCGGCCAAGCGCGGCGCCGTGCGCTGCAGGCGCCGGATCACGCTCTACCGCAACGGCCAACTCCTCATCGAGAACCTCGGCGACGCCGACGAGCGCCAAAACGCCGACGCCAACGAGCCGGAGACGCCGGATCCCGCCGGGATCCCCGCCGGGAAGCGTCGGAAGCGCAGACCCAAGAAGGTGGTGACGGTGGACTGCGAGAAGCGCATCACCAGCTGCAAGGGCACTCATGGAGACGTGGTGCTCTTCTTCATCCACGGCGTGGGCGGCTCCTTGGACATCTGGAAGGAGCAGCTGGAATTCTTCTCCGAGCTGGGCTATGAGGTGGTGGCGCCGGACCTGGCGGGGCACGGCTGCAGCTCGGCACCGCCCGTGGCCGCCGCCTACACCTTCTACGCGCTGGCCGAGGACATGAGGGCCGTGTTCAAGCGCTACGCCAAGAAGAGGAACATCCTCATCGGCCATTCCTATGGGTAAGGGGATGGGATCGTCCCAAAAAATGGGAATGACCACAAATCCCACATTTTAGAAGTGTTGAATTCTTGTTTTAGGGGATTTGTACAATTTTTATCCCATTTTTGTCCCTTTTTTGTCCCATTTTTGTCCCATTCTTGTCTCATTTTTGTCCCATTTTTATCCCATTTTTGTCCCATTTTATCCCATTTTATCCCATTTTTATCCCTTTTATCCTATTTTTGTCCCATTTTTGTCCCATTCTTATCTCGTTTTAATCCCATTTTTATCCCATTTTTGTCCCATTTTTATCCCATTTTTGTCCCATTTTTATCCCATTTTTAATCTCACTTTTATCCCACTTTTATCCCATTTTTGTCCCATTTTTGTCCCATTTTTATCCCATTTTTGTCCCATTCTTATCCCATTTTTATCCCATTTTTGTCCCATTTTTATCCCATTTTATCCCATTTTTATCCCTTTTATCCCATTTTTGTCCCATTTTTGTCCCATTCTTATCCCATTTATCCAATTTTTATCCCATTTTTATCCCATTTTTGTCCCATTTTTATCCCATTTTTGTCCCATTTTTATCCCATTTTTAATCCCACTTTTATCCCACTTTTATCCCACTTTCGTCCCATTTTTGTCCCATTTTTGTCCCATTTTTATCCCATTTTTAATCCCACTTTTATCCCACTTTTATCCCACTTTTGTCCCATTCTTGTCCCATTTTTGTCCCATTTTTATCCCGTTTATCCTGGGGTTCTGAGCTCTTAAATGTTGTTGCGTTGTGTTCAAGCGCTACGCCAAGAAGAGGAACATCCTCATCGGCCATTCCTATGGGTAAGGCAGGTGGGAATGGGATCATCCAAAAAATGGGAATGACCACAAATCCCGTGTTTTAGAAGTGTAGGGTTCCCGTTCTGGGGGGTTTATCCCATTTTTATCCCACTTTTGTCCCATTTTTATCCCATTTTTAATCCCACTTTTGTCCCATTCTTTTCCAATTTTAATCCCATTTTTATCCTACTTTTATCCCACTTTTGTCCCATTTTTATCCCATTTTTTCCCCATTTATCTCATTTTATCCCATTTTTATCCAATTTTTATCCCATTTATCCCGTTTTTATCCCATTTTTGTCCCATTTTTATCCCATTTTTAATCTCATTTTTACCCCACTTTTGTCCCATTCTTTTCTCATTTTAATCCCATTTTTAATCCCACTTTTATTCCACTTTTGTCCCATTTTTATCCCATTTATCTCATTTTTATCCCATTTTTATCCCATTTATCCCATTTTTATCCCATTTATCCAATTTTTATCCCATTTTTATCCCATTTTTATCTCATTTTTATCCCATTTATTCCATTTATCCCATTTTTATCCCATTTTTATCCAATTTTTATCCCATTTATCCCATTTATCCATTTTTATCCAATTTTTATCCCATTTATCCATTTTTATCCATTTTTATCCCATTTTTATCCCATTTTTGTCCCGTGTATCCCGAGTTTCAGAGCCCCTGCGCCCTTGGGTGCCCCTCGGTGTCCCAGACTAATCCCAGCCGGGGAACGGGAAGGGCAGGGACTATAAATAGGATAAAGGCGGGATTAGGGCGCCGCATTAGGCGGGGACTAAAGGAGGAGAGGGAGCCGGAGCTGGCTCGGATCCAGCTGGGATTGGATCGGATCCAGTTGGGATTGGATCGGATCCACTTGGGATCGGCTCAGATCCAGTTGGGATTGGTTTGGATCCAGTTGGGATTGGTTTGGATCCACTTGGGATTGGCTTGGATCCACTTGGGATTGGCTTGGATCCACTTGGGATTGGTTTGGATCCAAGTGGGATTGGTTTGGATCCACTTGGGATCAGCTCAGATCCAGTTGAGATTGGTTCAGAACAAGTTGGGATTGGTTTGGATCCACTTGGGATTGGTTTGGATCCGGGTGGGATTGGTTTGGATCCACTTGGGATTGGTTTGGATCCACTTGGGATTGGTTTGGATCCAAGTGGGATTGGTTTGGATCCACTTGGGATCAGCTCAGATCCAGTTGAGATTGGTTCAGAACAAGTTGGGATTGGTTTGGATCCACTTGGGATTGGTTTGGATCCGGGTGGGATTGGTTTGGATCCAAGTGGGATTGGTTTGGATCCACTTGGGATTGGTTTGGATCCACTTGGGATTGGTTTGGATCCGGGTGGGATTGGTTTGGATCCAAGTGGGATTGGTTTGGATCCGGGTGGGATTGGTTTGGATCCACTTGGGATCAGCTCAGATCCAGTTGGGATTGGTTCAGAACAAGTTGGGATTGGTTTGGATCCGGGTGGGATTGGTTTGGATCCAAGAGGGATTGGTTTGGATCCAGTTGGGATTGGTTTGGATCCAAGAGGGATTGGTTTGGATCCAGGTTGGATCAGCTTGGATCCAGTTGGGATCGGCTCAGGACAAGGTTGGGATTGGCTCAGATCTGGGCAAGATCGGCTCTGACCCGGGCGGGATCGACTCAGATCCAGTTGGGATTGGTTTGGATCTGGGCAGGATTGGATCAGATCCAGTTGGGATTGGTTTGGATCCACTTGGGATCAGCTTGGATCCAGGTGGGATTGGTTCAGATCTGGACAGGTTGGATTGGATCCAGTTGGGATTGGATTGGATCCAGGTGGGGTTTGCCCAGGGACACCAGGGACATGGACAGGGACAGGGACACGCACAGGGACATGGGCAGGGACACCTCCCACTGTCCCAGGGACACTTCCAGAGATGGCACAGGGACATGGGACACCAGGACACGCACAGGGACATGAGCAGGGACACCAGGACATGGACAGGGACACTTCCAGAGATGGCATAGGGACATGGCCATGGGACACCAGGACATGGACAAGGACATGGACAGGGACAGGGACACGGACAGGGACATATCCCACTGTCCCAGGGACACTTCCAGGGATGGCACAGGGACATGGCCATGGGACACCAGGACATGGACAAGGACATGGACAGGGACACCAGGACATGGACAGGGACACGCACAGGGACACGGACACATCCCACTGTCCCAGGGACACTTCCAGGGATGGCACAGGGACATGGGACACCAGGACATAGACAAGGACATGGGACACCAGGATATGGGCAGGGACAGGGACACGGATAGGGACACATCCCACTGTCCCAGGGACACCTCCAGGGATGGCACAGGGACACGGACATGGCCATGGGACCCCAGGACACGGACAGGGACATAGGACACCAGGACATGGACAGGAACACGGACAGGGACACCAGGACATGGACAGGGACATGGACAGGGACAGGGACATGAGCAGGGACACGTCCCACTGTCCCAGGGACACCTCCAGGGATGGCACAGGGACATGGGACACCAGGACATAGACAAGGACATGGACACCTCCCACTGTCCCAGGGACACCTCCAGGGATGGCACAGGGACACGGACACGGCCATGGGACCCCAGGACACTCACAGGGCCACAGGATGTGACAATGTCCCCACGGTGTCCCCACGGTGTCCCCCCAGGGTGTCCTTCTGCACATTCCTGGCGCACGAGTACCCTCAGCTGGTGCACAAGGTGATCATGATCAACGGCGGCGGCCCCACGGCGCTGGAGCCCAGCCTGTGCTCCATCTTCAACCTCCCGCCCTGCGTGCTGCACTGCCTGTCCCCCTGCCTGGCCTGGAGCTTCCTCAAGTGAGTGACACCCGGGGACACCCCAGGACACCCTGGGGACACCCTGGGGACACCCTGGGGACACCCCAGCACTGCCAGTGTTACACAGGGGACACCCTGGGGGGCTGGGGCCATCCTGGTGCCTCCCAGGGGTCTCACCCTGGCACTGCCACTGCAATGGAGGGGACACAGAGTGACTTTTGAGGGGCTGGGGGCTCCTGTGATACCCATGGGGGCACCCTGGCACTGCCAGTGTCACACAGGGGACAGGGGGTGGCTTTTGGGGGCACTGGACCCCAGCCTGTGCTCCATCTTCAACCTGTCCCCCTGCCTGGCCTGGAGCTTCCTCAAGTGAGTGACACCCAGGGACACTCTGGGGACATCCTGGGGACACCCTGGGGACATCCTGGGGACACCCCGGGGACATCCTGGGGACACCCTGGGGACACCCCAGGGACACCCTGGCACTGCCAGTGTCACACAGGGACAGGGAGTGGCTTTTTGGAGGGCTGGGGTCATCCTGAGGGAGGGGACAGGGGGAGTTTTGGGGGCTTTTTTGGGGGTCTGGACTGTTCACCCACCCACCCCCCAAATTTCAGCCTAACCCCATTTCCCACCCCCTGAATTTCGGGCTCACCCCATCTCCCACCTCCCAAATTTCAGGCTAACCCCATTTACCACCTCCCAAATTTTTGGCTCACCCTCTTTCCCACCCCCGAAATTTGGGCTCACCCCATTTCCCACCCCCCAAATTTTGGGCTTACCCCATTTCCCACCTCCCAAATTTCGGGCTCACCCCATCTCCCACCTCCCAATTTCAGGCTCACCCCATCTCCCACCTCCCAAATTTCAGGCTAACCCCATTTACCACCTCCCAAATTTTTGGCTCACCCTCTTTCCCACCCCCGAAATTTGGGCTCACCCCATCTCCCACCTCCCAAATTTTGGACTCACCCCATTCCCCACCCTCTGAATTTCGGGCTCACCCCATTTCCCACCCCCCAAATTTCAGCCTAACCCCATCTCCCACCTCCCAAATTTCAGGCTCACCCCATCTCCCACCTCCCAAATTTCAGTCTAACCCCATCTCCCACCCTCTGAATTTCGGGCTCACCCCATTTCCCACCTCCCAAATTTCAACTTAACCCCATTTCCCACCTCCCAAATTTTGGACTCACCCCATTCCCCACCCTCTGAATTTCGGGCTCACCCCATTTCCCACCTCCCAAATTTTGGACTCACCCCATTTCCCACCTCCCAAATTTTGAACTCACCCCATTCCCTGTCCCAAATTTACCCCGTGCCAGGGCCGGCTTTGCCCGCCAGGGCGCCAAGGAGAAGCAGCTGCTGCGGGAGGGCAACGCCTTCAACGTCTCGTCCTTTGTGCTGCGGGCCACCATGAGCGGGCAGTACTGGCCCGAGGGGGACGAGCTGTACCACGCCGAGCTGGCCGTGCCCGTGCTGCTCGTGCACGGAATGCACGACAAGTTCGTGCCCGTCGAGGAGGACCAGAGGATGGCAGAGGTACGGGGGGGTGGCACAAATCCTGCCCCCGTCAGGGGTTTGGGGGTTTGTACCTAAAAATTGGGGGGTTTGGGGTGGGGTTCTGGGATTTCAACCTCAAAAAAATTGGGATTTTTGGGGTGGGGTTTTGTCCCTAAAAAATTGGGGGTTTTGGGATTTCAACCTCAAAAAAATTGGGATTTTTGGGATGGGATTTTGAGATTTTGACCTTAAAAAAATTGGGATTTTTGGGATGGGGTTTTGGGATTTCGACCTTAAAAAAATTGGGTTTTTTGGGGTGGGGTTTTGGGATTTCAACCTCAAAACAATTGGGGTTTTTGGGATGGGGTTTTGAGATTTTGACCTTAAAAAATTGGGGGTTTTTGGGGTGGGGTTTGTACCTAAAAAAATTGGGATTTTTGGGGTGGGGTTTGTACCTAAAAATATTGGGGGTTTTGGGGTGGGGTTTTGGGATTTTGACCTCCAAAAAATTGGGGGTTTTGGGGTGGGGTAGGGGCACAAAATCCTCCCATGCTAAAGGGGTTTGGGGGTTTTGTCCCTAAAATAATTGGGGGTTTTGGGGTGGGGTAGGGGCAGAAAATCCTGCCCTGCTGAGGGGTTGGGGGATTTTATCCCCTAAAATTTGGGATTTTGGGATTTTTGGATTTTTGGTGGGGCAGGAGGGAGAGGTGCTCTGGTGACAAGGGTGGCGCGGGCGGGGACAGCTCAGGGACAGGGACAGGGGGTGGCTTTTGGGGGGCTGGGACCTTCTGGAACCCCTCAGGGGGTCACCCTGGCACTGCCACTCCCGAGGGAGGGGACAAAGTGACTTTAGAGCCTCTGGGCTCCTGTGCCACCTCTCAGGTGTCACCCTGGCCCTGCCACTCCCCGGGAGGGGACAGGGGGTGACTTTAGGGGGACAGGGGGATGCTGGAACCCCCCAGGGGGCTCCTCCTGGCACTGCCACACCCAGGGAGGGGACAGGGGGTGACTTTGGAGCCTCTGTGCTCCTGTGCCACCTCTCAGGTGTCACCCTGGCACTGCCACACCCAGGGAGGGGACAAAGTGACTTTAGAGGGGCTCCCGTGCCACCTCTCAGGTGTCACCCTGGCACTGCCACTCCCAGGGAGGGGACAGGGGGTGACTTTAGAGCCTCTGGTTTCCCGTGCCACTTCTCAGGTGTCACCCTGGCCCTGCCACTCCCAGGGAGGGGACAGGGGGTGACTTTAGAGCCTCTGGGCTCCCGTGCCACCTCTCAGGTGTCACCCTGGCACTGCCACTCCCAGGGAGGGGACAGGGGGTGACTTTGGAGCCTCTGCGCTCCCGTGCCCCTCTCAGGTGTCCCTGTCCCCCCGCAGATCCTGCTGATCGCCTTCCTGAAGGTGATCGACGAGGGCAGCCACATGGTGATGCTGGAGTGCCCCGACACGGTGAACACGCTGCTGCACGAGTTCGTCCTCTGGGAGCCCGACACGCCCCGAGGCGACGGCGACACCAAATGAGGGACAGCGCCACCCCGGGGACACCGGGCTGCTCCTGCCGGGAGGGGCGGAGCGCGCAGGGCCCGGGGGTTGTGGCCCTGGGGCCGGTTCGTGTCCCTGGGGTTGTGTCCCCGGGCATGGTTGGTGTCCCTTGGGGCACAATTGGTGTCCCCTGGTCACGGTTCGTGTCCCTGGGTTTGTGTCCCCATGGCACAGTTGGTGTCCCCTGGGCACAGTTGGTGTCCCTGGGTTTGTGTCCCTGGGGCCAGTTGGTGTCCCTGGGTTTGTGTCCCCATGGCACAGTTGGTGTCCCTTGGGGCACACTTGATGTCCCCTGGGCACGGTTTTTGTCCTCGGGTTTGTGTCCCCTGGGCACGGTTGGTGTCCCGGGGTTTGTGTCCCCATGGCACCGTTTTTGTCCCCAGGCACGGTTGGTGTCCCTGGGCAGAGTTGGTGTCCCTGGATTTGTGTCCCTGGGGCCAGTTGGTGTCCCTGGGTTTGTGTCCCCATGGCACAGTTGGTGTCCCTTGGGGCACAATTGGTGTCCCCTGGGCACGGTTTTTGTCCCCGGGCACGGTTGGTGTCCCTTGGGCACAGTTTTTGTCCCCTGGGCACGGTTGGTGTCCCCTGGGCACTGTGGGTGCCCCAGGCACGGTTGGTGTCCCGGGGTTTGTGTCCTCTGGGCACGGTTTGTGTTCCCTGGCACGGTTTTTGTCCCCGGGTTGGTGTCCCCAGGCACGATTGGTGTCCCCGGGTTGGTGTCCCTGGGTTTGTGTTTTTGTCCCCTGGGCACGGTTTTTGTCCCTGGGCACGGTTTGTGTCCCCTGGGTCCGGTTGGTGTCCCCGGGTTGGTGTCCCTGGGTTTGTGTTTTTGTCCCCTGGGCACGGTTTTTGTCCCTGGGCATGGTTTGTGTCCCCTGGGTCCGGTTGGTGTCCCTGGGCTGGGATGGGCGAGCGAGCTCGGGAGGCGGCGGGGCCGGTCCCCAACCCTGGGGATAGCGGGGACACGGGACAGCTCATCCCAAACCCCGGGGACAGCGAGGACATGGGACAGTCCGTCCCCACCCCCGGACATGTCACACCTGGTCCCCAAGTCCCCAGCCATCCCCGGACATGTCACACCTGGTCCCCAGCCATCCCCGGACATGTCACATCTCGTCCCCAGCCATCCCCATGCCGCCCGCTGTCCCCACCCGGCTCCATCCCGGATGTTTTTGTCCCCATCGTTGTCATTCCCGCACGCAGCGACAGCTCCGGGGACCCTGAGAGGAGGCGGCGACACGGGGGGGACACGGGGGTGGCACCGGGGAGGGACACGGGGGGGACACGGGGGTGGCACCGGGGAGGGACACGGGGGGGTCCCCGCCGGGATTTTTGGGGCGGTTTCAGGACAATCCGGAGGCTCCTGCGCGTTGAGATTTGGGGGTTCCCTGTGGGATGAGGATGAGGATGAGGAGGATTCCCGGGATGATGGCTCGGGACCCTCCCGCGTGTCCCCGGTGCCACCTCGGCCGTGTCCCCGCTGTCACCATCGCTTTTAGGGCCACCTTCGCCCCTCGGGATTCTCGGGGATGATTCCCGGGGATTCCCGCACCCGATCCCACCCGATCCCACCGGATCCCACCGGATCCCGTCCCTCCTGCACCAATCCCGTCATTCCCGCGCTTCCCGCCACCCGGGGGTGTCCCCAGTGCCACCCCCAGTGCCACCCCCGGTGCCACCCGTCACCCCCACCCCGAAATCCCCGACATTGAAACCAAAGAGGCGCCGCCCCCATGGGACCCCCACCCTGTCCCGTGTCCCCAGGGTGTCCCCAGGGTGTCCCCAGGGTGTCCCTGTGCCCCACGCGGGGCTGGCACCGCCCCCAGGGGGTTCAGGGCACCCCGCAATGTCCCCACGATGTCCCCAATGTCCCCTGTGCCAGCGCCAGCCCCGCCCGCTGCTGTCTCATAATGAGAATTTTACCCTGGGCTCAAATCCTCCCCTGGCACCCCGAAACGCCACCAAATGTCCCCAAAATGCCACCAAATGTCCCAAAACCGCCACCAAATGTCCCAAAACGCCACCAAATGTCCCCAAAATGCCACCAAATGTCCCCAAAATGCCACCAAATGTCCCCAAACGCCACCCAATGTTCCCAAACCGCCACCAAACGCCCCCAAAATGGCACCAAACACCCCAGAAACATCACCCAGCACCCCAAAAATGCCCCCAAATGTCCCCAAACTGCCACCAAACGCCCCCCAAAGTGCCAGGCGGCTCTGGGGGGGTCCCAGCTCTGTCCCCTCGTGCTGCCACCGCCGTGTCCGTGCCACCCGTGCCAGGTCCCAGCCGTGCCTGGTCCCGCGCTGGGGACACGTCGGGGTGGGGACCCCAAAACTCCCGGGGGAAGGACGGGAAGGGTCTGAGGGGTTTGAAGGGTTTAAAAAATTTAAAGGATTTATTGAGGGGAAAAGAAAAATGTTCTCCAAAAAAAGAAAAAAATGTCACAGCCTGGAGTGGTCGGTGTCACCTTGGGATGGTTGGGGTCACCTTGGGGTGCTCGGTGTCACCCTGGGGTGCTCAGTGTCACTTTGGGGTGCTCAGTGTCACCCTGGGGCGGTCGGTGTCACTTTGGGATGTTCAATGTAACTTTGGGGCACTTGGTGTCACCCTGGGGTGCTCAGTGTCACCTTGGGGTGCTCGGTGTCACCCTGGGGTGCTCAGTGTCACCTTGGGGTGCTCAGTGTCACTTTGGGGTGCTCAGTGTCACCTTGGGGCACTTGGTGTCACCCTGGGACACGTGGTGTCACCCTTGGGTGCTCGGTGTCACCCCAGGGATGTCCCCAGGGTGCAGCTGGGGCTCTCCAGCAGGCCTGGAGGGGGCACCCATGGGGTCAGGGGGGCACCCACAGGGACAAGCATGGCACCCATGGGGACAAGGGTGGCACCCACAGCACCCACCCAAGCTCCCAGAGAAGACCCTCGATCAAACCCCAGTGTCAGGGGGGAAAGGAGAGGGGGAAAATTCCAAGGAATCTGGAATAAATTTGGAATAAATCATCCTCAATCAAACCCCACCTGTCACAGGGGAAAGGAGAGGGAAAAAACCCAAAGAATTGAGAATAAATTTGGAATAAATCATCCTCAATCAAACCCCACCAGTCACAGGGGGAAGGAGAGGGGGAAAATTCCAAGGAATTCAGAATAAATTTGGAATAAATAATTCTCAATCAAAGCCGAGTGTTACAGGGGGAAGGAGAGGGAAAAAAAACCCAAAGAATTGAGAATAAAGATCCCAGAGAAAACCCTCGATCAAACCCCAGTGTCAGGGGGGAAAGGAGAAGGGGAAATTCCAAGGAATCTGGAATAAATTTGGAATAAATCATCCTCAATCAAAGCCCAGTACAGGGGGAAGGAGAGAGAAAAAACCCAAAGAATTCAGAATAAATTTGGAATAAATAATTCTCAATCAAACCCCACCAGTCACAGGGGGAAGGAGAGGAGAAAAACCCCAAAGAATTGAGAATAAATTTGGAATAAATCATCCTCAATCAAACCCCACCTGTCATGGGGGGAAGGAGAGGGGAAAACCCCAAAGAACTCAGAATAAATTTGGAATAAATAATTCTCAATCAAACCCCACCAGTCACAGGGGGAAGGAGAGGAGAAAAACCCCAAAGAATTGAGAATAAATTTGGAATAAATCATCCTCAATCAAACCCCACCTGTCATGGGGGGAAGGAGAGGGGAAAACCCCAAAGAACTCAGAATAAATTTGGAATAAATAATTCTCAATCAAAGCCCAGTACAGGGGGAAGGAGAGGGAAAAAAACCCAAAGAATTCAGAATAAATTTGGAATAAATCATCCTCAATCAAACCCCACCAGTCACGGGGGAAAGGAGAGGGGAAAACCCCAAAGAACTCAGAATAAATTTGGAATAAATCATCCTCAATCAAACCCCACCAGGCACGGGGGAAAGGAGAGGGGAAAAAACCCAAAGAATTCAGAATAAATTTGGAATAAATAATTCTCAATCAAACCCCATCAGGGGAAAGGAGAAGGAAAAACCCCAAGGAACTGGAGCACCCCAAACGCTCCATCCTCCCCCAACCCCATTTTCTCCCCACACAAATGCTGCTCCCCACCCTCAAGGCCCCACAATTCCACAATTCCCAATAAATCCCGATGTCCAGGCTCCTGTGGCAATAAATATTTATGCTGATTTTGTAAATAGAAATAACAGAGTCTCAGTCAGAGAAAAGGCACTGAGGGTCAGAGCTGGGACAGAGCTGCCCAAATCTGGGAATTTTTGCCCCCAGAGGGAAGCAGAACTGGATTTTAGGATTGCTCAGCCTCAGCCTGTCCCAAACTCACACAGGGAAACCCCAAACCCCACTCGGGCTCCTCTGGATGGAACGAGGGAATTCTCTTGGAAATCCAGGAGAGCAACCCAGGAGCGTGGGGAACACCCAGGGCAGGGAGGCTGGGGCAGAAAAATCCTTCAAATGTGCAAAGGTTATTCCCAAAACACAATTAATTATTCCCAAAACACAATTAATTATTCCCAAAACAGAATTATTCCCAAAGCCCCAGGATCGTTCCCAAAGCCCCAGGATCGTTCCCAAAGCCCCAGGATCAATCCCAAAGCCCCAGGATAAATCCCAAAGCCCCAGGGTCGATCCCAAAGCCCCAGGATAAATCCCAAAGCCCCAGGATCAATCCCAAAGCCCCAAGATAAATCCCAAAGCCCCAGGATCATTCCCAAAGCCCCAGGATCGTTCCCAAAGCCCCAAGATAAATCCCAAAGCCCCAGGATCATTCCCAAAGCCCCAGGATCGTTCCCAAAGCCCCAGGATCAATCCCAAAGCCCCAGGATCGTTCCCAAAGCCCCAGGATCGTTCCCAAAGCCCCAGGATAAATCCCAAAGCCCCAGGATCAATCCCAAAGCCCCGGGATCATTCCCAAAGCCCCAGGATCGTTCCCAAAGCCCCGGGATCAATCCCAAAGCCCCAGGATAAATCCCAAAGCCCCAGGATAAATCCCAAAGCCCCAGGATCAATCCCAAAGCCCCAGGATCAATCCCAAAGCCCCAGGATCATTCCCAAAGCCCCAGGATCATTCCCAAAGCCCCAGGATCGTTCCCAAAGCCCCAGGATAAATCCCAAAGCCCCAGGATCAGCCACAACCTCCCAGGACATTCCAGGAATTCTCCCCTCTGGGAAAACCCCCGGGCTCAGCTTTGTCCCAGGATTTATTTTCAGACTCTGCTGATCCAGCTGGGTGGGAGTGGCGGCCACAGCCCCTGGGACAGGAATTATTCCAGCAGGAATCCAGCAAGGAATTTATTCCAGCCTCTGCTCCAGCAAGGAAAAACCCTCCGGAAAGGAATTCTGGATTCTCCAGCCTGACAGAATTTTTTTCTCCAGCTTTGCAGAGGGGGAAAAAACTTCCCTGTGAGGGTGGGGAGGGGATGGGACGGAATTCCCAGAAAATGTGGCTGCCCCTGGATCCCTGGAATGTCCAAGGAAAGTGGGAGAAGGGAAATTCCAGGGAAACCTTGGAGCTGCTTCCGGAGCCTAATGGGGCTCCAGGAGAGCTGGAGAAGATTTGGGGTGAGGGATGGAATTCCAGGACACAGGGAATGGATTTAGACTGGGAAAGGGGAATCTGGGTGGGATTTTGGGCAGGAATTCCTGGCTGTGAGGGTGGTGAGGGCTGGGCTGGAATTCCCAGAGCAGCCGTGGCTGCCCCTGGATCCCTGGAAGTGCCCAAGGCTGGAAGAGTGAAGCTCCAGAGAAACCTTGGAGCCATTCCAGAGCCTAAAGGGGCTCCAGGAGAGCTGGGGAGGGATTTGGGGTGAGAGATGGAGGGACAGGACACAGGGAATGGATTTAAGCTGGGAAAAGGGGAATCTGGGTGGGATTTGGGAAGGAATTCCTGGCTGTGAGGATAAGGAGCCTGGGCTGGAATTCCCAGAGCAGCTGTGGCTGCCCCTGCATCCCTGGCAGTGCCCAAGGCCGGGTTGGAGCAGCCTGGGTGGAACTGGATGAGGTTTGAGGTCCTTCCATCCCAACCCATCCCAGGATTCCAGGATTCTCCTCCCCAGGGCTGACCTCAGGTCAGGAATGTTCACACTGAGCTGCTCCATCCCGATTTTCCCAAAGCAGCAATTCCAGGGCAGGCCCAGGGATGTCACTGCTCCTCCTTCTCCTCCTTGTCCTTCTCCTCCTTCTCCTTCTCCATCTTCCTCCTCCTCCTCTCCATCCTCTTGTGCATTTTCCTGCGCAGCTGCAGCTGCCTCCTCCTGTGCAGGCTCAGCTGCGCCAGCTCCCGGCACTCGCGGTTCCTCCTGCGGATCTTGGCCAGCTCCGCCCGGCGCCGCAGCTCCAGCTCCGGGTCCTGGGACAGACAGGGGGACACATGTGGGACAGACGTGGGGACAATGGGGACAGGGACAGGACAATGGGGATGGGACAATGGGGATGGGACAATGGAGACAGGGACAGGACAATGGGGATGGGACAGGACATTGGGGACAGGCCTGGGGTGTTGGGGACAGGACACTGGGGATGGGACATTGGGGACAAGCCCAGGATACTGGGGACAGGACATTGGGGACAGGACACTGGGGACAGGCCCAGGATATTGGGGACAGGACATTGGGGACAGGCCCAGGATGTCAGGGACAGGACACTGGGGAAGGGACATTGGGGATGGGACATGGGGGACAGGACACTGGAGACAAGCCCAGGACATTGGGGACAGGACACTGGGGACAAGCCCAGGATGTCAGGGACAGGACATTGGGGACAGGGAGACTGGGGACAGCCCCAGGGTGTTGGGGACAGGACACCAGGACACTGGGGATGGGACACTGGACATTAGGGACAAGACACTGGGGACAGCCCCAGGACATTGGGGACAGAGACAGGACATTGGGGACAATCCCAGGACACTGGGGACAGACCCAGGGAACTGGGGACAGGACACTGGGGACAGGGGCAGGACACTGGGGACACATCCAAGACGTTGGGGACAAGCCCAGGACACTGGGGACAGGGGACAGGACATTGGGGACAAGACACTGGGGACAGGCCCAGGACACTGGGGACAGGACACTGGGGACAGGCCCAGGGTGTTGGGACAGGGACAGGACATTGGGGACAGGGACAGGACACTGGGGACAGCCCCAGGACATTGGGGACAGGTCCAGGACATTGGGGACAGCCCCAGGACATTGGGGACAGGGACAGGACACTGGGGACAGGACATTGGGGACCCACCCAAGGCATTGGGGACAGGGACAGGACACTGGGGACACACCCAAGGCACTGGGGACAGGGACAGGACACTGGGGACAGCCCCAGGACAACCCTGGGCCTTTCCCAGGTGCCCACGACTGAGGAGGCTCCAAAATTCAGCCCCTTCTCCATTTCCTCCTGAGCATTTTTAACCTCCTAATATTTCATAAAATATTTCATATACTAATATTTAATTTATTTAATATATTTAACTATGTTAACATAGTATCTAACATTTAAACATAATACCTAATGTTTTAATACAATAATATTTATTATTTTAATAGAGTAATATTCAATATTTTAATAGGATATTTAATATTTTAACAGAATAATAGTCAATATTTTAATAGAATAATATTCAATATTTTAATATCATATAAAACATTTTAATAGGATATTTAATATTTTTATAGAATAATATCTAATATTTTTAATAGAATAATATTTGCTATTTAAATAGAATTGCATTTAATATTTTAATAGAATAATATCTAATATTTTTAGTAAAATAATATTTGCCATTTAAATAGAATTGTATTTAATATTTGTATAGAATAATATGTAATATTTTTAGTAAAATAATATTTGCTATTTAAATAAATTGTATTTAATATTTGTATAGAATAATATGTAATATTTTTAGTAAAATAATATTTGCTATTTAAATAGAAATGTATTTAATATTTTTAATAGAATAATATCTAATATTTTTAATAAAATAATATTTGCTGTTTAAGATAATTGTATTTAATATTTTAATAGACTTGTATTTAATATTTTTAATAGAATAATATTTGCTACTTAAATAGAATTGTATTTAATATTTTTAATAGAATAATAATATCTAATATTTTTAGTAAAATAATATTTGCAATTTAAATAGAATTGTATTTAATATTTTTAATAGAATAATATCTAATATTTTAATAGAATAATATTTGCTATTTAAATAGAATAGTATTTAATATTTTAATAGAATAATATATAATAATTTTAATAGAATAATACCTAATATTTTAATAGAATAATATATAATATTTTTAATAAAATAATATTTGCTATTTAAATAGAATTGCATTTAATATTCTTAATAGAATAATATATTTAATAAAATAATGTTTGCTATTTAAATAGAATTGTATTTAATATTTTTAGGGTTATTAATATTTATTTTAGGATTATTTTAAATAAATTTTCCCCACCCAGAAGGGGAGTGAACCCAGCAGGGAGGGAGGGAGGGAGGAACTGTCCTTCCTTTTCCTTTCCTTTCCCTTTTCCTTTCCCTTTTCCTTTTCCCTTTCCTTTCCCTTCCCTTTCCCACCTTTCAGCAGCTCTGAGCAGTGGATAAAGCTGCACCTCTCACCTTCCCTTCCAGAATCATCTGTTTCCTCTTATTGATTTCCTTCTTCTCATCAAAATCCGTCCCCTCCAGCTCCTGGCAGAGGGAAGAGCAGCACAGCAGAGCTCAGAGTGGCTGAAACCCACAAACCTCAACCCTCAGCAGCCAAAAAAACCCTAAAAACGGCGAAAAACCAAAAAAACCCCACATCCTGGAGTTTTCCCAGGATTTTCCAGGAACACTCACGATCTCACACTCCCTCCTGGTGACGTTCACTTGGGTCAGGATGTTCAGCACCTGCTGCTCCTCCATGGGGAACTCCTGCAGCTTCAGCTCTGAACAGGGAGAGGAGAGGGTCACAAACCCCAAATCCGCAGGGAAAAAGGGAATGAAAATCCCTGGAATTATCAGGGGGATTGGTTTGTGTTGGTAAAAATGTTGGATTGTGGCAGGTTGGGATTGCTGAGCTCCCCAAGGGGTTCAGGCCAAACCTCTGCTGCAATTCCTGCAGCACAAAATGGGGCACGGTTTGGGGGTCCCAAAAATAATGGGGAATGGGGAATCGGGAATGGGGAATCTGGAATGGGGAATGGGGAATGTGAACCTGAAAAGTGGAATAGGGAATCTCAACCTGGAATATGGAATGGGGAACCTGAACCTGGAGAGGGGAATGGGGAATCCCAACCTGGATTATGGAATGGGAATGTGAACCTGAAAAGTGGAACAGGGAATCTCAGCCTGGGTTATGGAACGGGGAACCTGAACCTGGAGAGGGGAATGGGGAATCCCAACCTGGATTATGGAATGGGAATGTGAACCTGAAAAGTGGAACAGGGAATCTCAGCCTGGAATATGGAATGGGGAATCTGAACCTGGAGGGGAATAGGGAATCCTGAGATGGGAATGGGGAATCTCAACCTGGATTATGGAATGGGGAATGTGAACCTGAAAAGTGGAATAAGGAATCTCAACCTGGAATATGGAATGGGGAATCTGAACCTGGAGGGGAATAGGGAATCCTGAGATGGGAATGGGGAATCTCAACCTGGATTATGGGATGGGGAATGTGAACCTGAAAAGTGGAACAGGGAATCTCAACCTGGAATATGGAACGGGGAACCTGAACCTGGAGAGGGGAATGGGGAATCCCAACCTGGATTATGGAATGGGAATCTGAACCTGGAGAGGGGAATGGGGGATCTGGAATGAGGAATCTGGAATGGGGAATCCCAACCTGGGTTATGGAATGGGGAATGTGAACCTGGAGAGGGGGACAGGGAATGTGAACCTGGAATGGGAAATCTCAGCCTGGAATGGGAAAGCTGAACCTGGAGAGGGAAATGGGGAACCTGGGGAGGGGAATGGGGAATCCCAACCTGGATTATGGAATGGGGAATGTGAACCTGAAAAGTGGAACAGGGAATCTCAACCTGGAATATGGAATGGGGAATGTGAACCTGGAGAGGAATAGGGAATCTTGAGATGGGAATGGGGAATCTCAACCTGGATTATGGGATGGGAATGTGAACCTGCAGAGGGGAATGGGGAATCTGGAGAGGGGAATAAGAATTTGGAGAGGGGAACGGGGAATGTGAACCTGAAAAGTGGAACAGGGAATCTCAGCCTGGGTTATGGAATGGGGAATGTGAACCTGGAGAGGAATAGGGAATTTTGAGATGGGAATGGGGAATCTCAGCCTGGATTATGGGATGGGAATGTGAACCTGGAGAGGGGAATGGGGGATCTGGAATGAGGAATCTGGAATGGGGAATCCCAACCTGGGTTATGGAATGGGGAATGTGAACCTGGAAAGGGGAATGGGGAACCTGGAGAGTGGAACAGGGAATCTCAACCTGGAATATGGAATGGAGAACCTGAACCTGGAGAGGAATAGGGAATTCTGAGATGGGAATGGGGAATCTCAACCTGGATTATGGGATGGGGAATGTGAACCTGGAGAGGGGAATAGGGAATGTGAACCTGGAATGGGAAATCTCAGCCTGGAATGGGAAATCTGAACCTGGAGATGGGAATGGGGAATCCCAACCTGGATTATGGGATGGGAATGTGAACCTGGAGAGGGGAACAGGGAATGTGAACCTGGAATGGGAAATCTCAGCCTGGAATGGGAAATCTGAACCTGGAGAGGGAAATGGGGAATCTCAACCTGGATTATGGGATGGGAATGTGAACCTGGAGAGGGGAATGGGGGATCTGGAATGAGGAATCTGGAATGGGGGATCCCAACCTGGGTTATGGAATGGGGAATGTGAACCTGGAAAGGGGAATGGGGAACCTGAAAAGTGGAATAGGGAATCTCAGCCTGGAATATGGAATGGAGAACCTGAACCTGGGGAGGGGAATGGGGAATCCCAACCTGGATTATGGAATGGGAATGTGAACCTGGAGAGGAATAGGGAATCCTGAGATGGGCTGTCCCGCAGGCCCCATTCCCTGCATTCCCTGGCATTCCCTGTCCCTTCCCTGCCATTCCCAGCTCCATTCCCAGCCCCATTCCCCTGCATTCCCAACCTTTCCCGTCCCTGTCCCAGAGACATGGTGGCCCAGGCCTGGAGCTGTCCCCGCAGCCCCATTCCCTGCCCCATTCCCAGCCCTTCCCAGCCCCATTCCCACCTTTCCCATCCCTGTCCCTGCATTCCCAGCCCCATTCCCAACCTTTCCGTCCCTGTCCCCACAGACATGGTGTCCCAGGCCCTGGATTGTCCCGCAGGCCCCATTCCTGCATTCCCAGCCTTTCCCAGCCCCATTCCCTGCATCCCCAGCATTCCCTGTCCCTGTCCCCACAGACATGGTGTCCAGGTCCTGGAGTTGTCCCCGCAGGCCCCATTCCCTGCATTCCCATCCTTTCCCAGCCCCATTCCCAACCTTTCCCATCCCTGTCCCCACAGACATGGTGTCCCAGGCCCTGGAGCTGTCCCGCAGGCCCCATTCCCTGCATTCCCATCCTTTCCCAGCATTCCCAACCTTTCCCATCCCTGTCCCTGCATTCCCAGCCCCATTCCCTGCATTCCCAGCCCCATTCCCAGCATTCCCAACCTTTCCCATCCCTGTCCCTGCATTCCCAGCCCCATTCCCATCCTTTCCCGTCCCTGTCCCCGCAGACATGGTGTCCCAGGCCCTGGAGCTCTCCCGCAGGCCCATTCCCAGCCCCATTCCCATCCCTGTCCCTGCATTCCCAGCCCCATTCCCAACCTTTCCCGTCCCTGTCCCCACAGACATGGTGTCCCAGGCCCTGGAGCTGTCCCGCAGGCCCCATTCCCTGCATTCCCATCCTTTCCCAGCCCCATTCCCAACCTTTCCCGTCCCTGTCCCCACAGACATGGTGTCCCAGGCCCTGGAGCTGTCCCGCAGGCCCCACGTGGTGATCGCCACCCCCGGGCGCCTCGCTGACCACGTGCGCAGCTCCAGCACCTTCAGCCTGCGCAAGATCAAATTCCTGGTAAGGCTCCCCGGGCTGGGGCTGCAGCTCAGGGAGGGGTTCCCCTGCTGCTGGGTGGGGCTGACTATCCAAAAATATAAAAAATGAATGAAAACCCTCTAAAAACTCCCTTCTGCAGGTGCTGGGTGAGGCTGACTATCCAAAAATATAAAAAAATGAATGAAAACCCTCTAAAAACTCTCTTCTGCAGGTGCTGGGTGGGGCTGACTATCCAAAAATATAAAAAATGAATGAAAACCCTCTAAAAACTCTCTTCTGCAGGTGCTGGGTGGGGCTGACTATCCAAAAATATAAAAAGTGAATGAAAACCCTCTAAAAACTCTCTTCTGCAGGTGCTGGATGAGGCTGACTATCCAAAAATATAAAAAATGAATGAAAACCCTCCAAAAACTCCCTTCTGCAGGTGCTGGGTGGGGCTGACTATCCAAAAATATAAAAAATGAATGAAAACCCTCCAAAAACTCCCTTCTGCAGGTGCTGGATGAGGCTGACTACCCAAAAATATTAAAAACTAAATGAAAACCCTCCAAACTCTCCCTTTTGCAGGTGCTGGATGGGGCTGACTATCCAAATTAATTCCTCCACTATCTCTTGCAGGTGCTGATTTGACTATCCAAATATAAAAAAGAATCCTCCACAAAACTCCCTTCTGCAGGTGCTGGGTGAGGCTGACTACCCAAAAATATAAAAAATGAATGAAAACCCTCTAAAAACTCCCTTCTGCAGGTGCTGGGTGAGGCTGACTACCCAAAAATATAAAAAGTGAATGAAAACCCTCCAAACTCTCCCTTTTGCAGGTGCTGGATGAGGCTGACTATCCAAAAATATTAAAAACTAAATGAAAACCCTCCAAAAACTCCCTTCTGCAGGTGCTGGGTGAGGCTGACTACCCAAAAATATAAAAAGTGAATGAAAACCCTCCAAACTGTCCATTGTACAGGTGCTGGGTGAGGCTGACTATCCAAAAATATAAAAAAATGAATGAAAACCCCTCCAAAGCCTCCAAAAATATCAAAAAACTAAATTAAAACCCTCTAAAAACTCCCCGTTCTGCAGGTGCTGGATGAGGCAGACTACCCAAAAATATAAAAAATGAATGAAAACCCTCCAAACTGTCCATTGTACAGGTGCTGGGTGAGGCTGACTATCCAAAAATATAAAAAATAAATGAAAACCCTCCAAAAACTCCCTTCTGCAGGTGCTGGATGAGGCTGACTATCCAAAAATATAAAAAATGAATGAAAACCCTCTAAAAACTCTCTTCTGCAGGTGCTGGATGGGGCTGACTATCCAAAAATATTAAAAATAAATGACAACCCTCCAAAAAACTCCTTCTGCAGGTGCTGGATGAGCTGACTATCCAAAAATATTAAAAACTAAATGAAAACCCTCCAAACTCTCCCTTTTGCAGGTGCTGGATGAGGCCGACTATCCAAAAATATAAAAAAATGAATGAAAACCCCTCCAAAGCCTCCAAAAATATCAAAAAACTAAATTAAAACCCTCTAAAAACTCCCCGGTCTGCAGGTGCTGGATGAGGCAGACTACCCAAAAATATAAAAAAATGAATTCAAACTGTCCCTTGTCCAGGTTCTGGACGAGGCAGACTATCCAAAAATATTAAAAACTAAATGAAAACCCTCCAAATTGTCCCTTGTGCAGGTGCTGGATGAGGCAGACTACCCAAAAATATAAAAAAATGAATGAAAACCCTCCAAACTGTCCCATTTCCAGGTGCTGGACGAGGCAGACTACCCAAAACCATAAAATACTGAATTAAAACCCACCAAACTCCCTTTCCCAGGTCCTGGACGAGGCAGACCACCCAAAAACACAAAACTGAATTTAACCCTTTATTCCCAGGTCCTGGATGAGGCAGACTACCCAAAACATAAAATATTGAATTAAAACCCACCAAACTCTCCATTTCCCAGGTCTTGGATGAGGCAGACTACCCAAAACCATCAAATACTGATTTCAAACTCTCCATTGCCAGGTCCTGGACGAGGCAGACTACCCAAAACCATAAAAAAATCAATTTAAACCCACCAAACTCCCTTTCCCAGGTCCTGGACGAGGCAGACTACGCAAAAACATAAAAAACTGAATTTTAACCCTCCAAACTCTCCATTCCCAGGTCCTGGACGAGGCAGACCACCCAAAAACACAAAACTGAATTTAACCCTTTATTCCCAGGTCCTGGACGAGGCAGACGAACCCAAACCATTAAAAAATGATTTAACCCTTTATTCCCAGGTCCTGGACGAGGCAGACCACCCAAAACCACCAAACTGAATTTAACCCTTTATTTCCAGGTCCTGGACGAGGCAGACCACCCAACCATAAAAAACTGAATAAACACTCACCA
>JAJEOU010000961.1:342559-382559 GCA_021534815.1 Acrocephalus arundinaceus
TTGTAATTATTGATTTTAATTCATTATTGAGATTTTGTAATTATTGATTTTAATTCATTATTGCAGATGTTATTGATTTTTAATCCATTATTGCAGTTATTATTATTATTATTGATTTTAATTCAATATTGCAGATGTTATTGATTTTTAATTCGTTATTGCAGATGTTTGTAATTATTGATTTTAATTCAATATTGCAGTTATTATTATTGATTTTTAATTCATTATTGGAGATGTTTGTTATTGATTTTTAATTCGTTATTGCAGATGTTTGTTATTATTGAATTTTAATTCAATATTGCAGTTATTATTATTGATTTTTAATTCATTATTGGAGATGTTTGTAATTGATTTTTAATTCATTATTGCAGATGTTTGTTGATTTTTAATTCAACATTGCAGATCTTTATTATTATTGATTTTAATTCATTATTGCAGTTATTATTATTGATTTTTAATTCATTATTGGAGATGTTTGTTGATTTTTAATTCAACATTGCAGTTCTTTATTATTATTGATTTTTAATTCAATATTGCAGCTGTTCATTATTATTGATTTTTAATTCAACATTGCAGTTATTATTACTGATTTTTAATGCAATATTGCAACTCTTTATTATTATTGATTTTTAATTCAACATTGCAGCTGTTCATTATTATTGATTTTTAATTCAACATTGCAGTTCTTTATTGAATTTTAATACAACATTGCAGATCTTTATTACTATTGAATTTTAATACAATATAGCAGCTGTTTATTATTGATTTTTAATACAATATTGCAGTTCTTTATTATTACTGATTTTTAATACAATATTTAAGCTGTTTGACCACAATTGGGTGAGGATTTTTTCCGTTTTTTTCCCCCTGAATTCCAGAGGTTTGGACATCCCTGCAGTCCAGCTGGTCATCAACCACAACACCCCGGGGCTGCCCAAGATTTACATCCACCGTGTGGGGCGGACGGCGCGCGCCGGTGAGCTGGGGATTGTCCAAAATTGTCCCCCCCGAAATTGTCCCTCAAAAGTTGTCCCCAGAAATTGTCCCTCAAAAATTGTCCCTCAAAAATTGTCCTCCCAAAAATTGTCCCCCAAAAATTGTCCCCCCAAAATTGTCCCCCCAAAATTGTCCCTCAAAAGTTGTCCCCAGAAATTGTCCCTCAAAAAATTGTCCCCCAAAAATTGTTCCTCAAAAAATTGTCCCCCAGAAATTGTCCCTCAAAAATTGTCCCTCAAAAAAATTGTCCCCCCCAGAAATTGTCCCCCCGAAATTGTCCCTCAAAAATCCTCCCCAAAAATTTCCCCCAGAAATTGTCCCTCAAAAATTGTCCCCAAAAATTTTCCCTGAGCCACCCTGGTGCCGTGGGAAGGCTGAGCTGGAACAGACTGGGCAGAGCTGGAGAATAAATGGAGATTTATTGAATGGTGTTTGAGGAGAGCCTGGCCAGGGCTACACCCAGGGTGGGCACAGAATGGTCACAATATGGACACAAAATGGTCACAAAATGGACCCAGAACAGTCACAAAATGGTCACAGAAAAGTCACAGAATGGACCCCAAATGGTCACAGAATGGTGACAACATGGTCATAAAATGGACCCAAAATTGTCAAAAAATGGACCCAGAACAGTCACAAAATGGTCACAAAATAGGTACAAAATGGTCACAGAATGGCCCCAAAATGGTCACAGAATGGCCCCAAAACAGTCACAAAATGGTCACAAAACGGACACAAAATGGTCACAGAAAAGACACAGAATGGACCCCAAATGGTCACAGAATGGTGACAACATGGTCATAAAATGGACCCAAAATGGTCACAAAATGGACCCAGAACAGTCACAAAATGGTCACAGAAAAGACACAGAATGGACCTAAAATGGTCACAGAATGGTGACAACATGGTCATAAAATGGACCCAAAATGGTCACAAAATGGACCCCAAATGGTCACAGAATGGTCACAGAAAAGACACAGAATGGACCTAAAATGGTCACAAAATGGTGACAACATGGTCACAGAATGGCCCCAAAATGGTCACAAAATGGACCCCAAATGGTCACAGAATGGCCCCAGAATGGTCACAGAATGGTCACAGAATGGTGACAACGTGGTCATAAAATGGACACAAACTTGTCAAAAAATGGACCCAAAACAGTCACAAAATGGTCACAAAATGGACACAAAATGGTCACAGAAAAGACACAGAATGGACCCCAAATGGTCACAGAATGGTCACAGAACTGTGACAAAATGGACCCCAAATGGTCACAGAACGGACCCCAAATGGACGCAAAATGGACCTCAAATAGTCACAAAATGGACCCCAAATGGTCACAAAATGAACACAACATGGTCACAGAATGGACCCAAAATGCTCATGAAATGGACCCAAAATGGTCACAGAATTGTCACAGAACGGACCCCAAATGGTCACAAAATGGACCCCAAATGGACACAAAATGGACCTCAAATGGTCACAAAATGGACCCCAAATGGTCACAAAATGGACCCCAAATGGACACAAAATGGACACCAAAATGGTCACAAAATGGACCCCAAATGGTCACAAAATGGACCCCAAATGGACACAAAATGGACCCCAAATGGTCACAAAATGGACCCCAAATGGTCACAAAATGGACCCCAAATGGACACAAAATGGACCTCAAATAGTCACAAAATGGACCCCAAATGGTCACAAAATGAACACAACATGGTCACAGAATGGACCCAAAATGCTCATGAAATGGACCCAAAATGGTCACAGAATTGTCACAGAACGGACCCCAAATGGTCACAAAATGGACCCCAAATGGACACAAAATGAACACAACATGGTCACAGAATGGACCCAAAATGCTCATGAAATGGACCCAAAATGGTCACAGAATTGTCACAGAACGGACCCCAAATGGTCACAGAACGGACCCCAAATGGTCACAAAATGGACCCCAAACGGTCACAAAATGAACACAACATGGTCACAGAATGGACCCAAAATGCTCATGAAATGGACCCAAAATGGTCACAGAACTGTGACAAAATGGACCCCAAATGGTCACAAAATGGACCCCAAATGGACACAAAATGGACCTCAAATGGACACAAAATGGACCCCAAATGGTCACAGAACGGACCCCAAATGGTCACAGAACGGACCCCAAATGGACACAAAATGGACCCCAAATGGTCACAAAATGGACCCCAAATGGTCACAGAACGGACCCCAAATGGTCACAGAACGGACCCCAAATGGACACAGAATGGACCCCAAATGGTCACAAAATGGACCCCAAAATGGTCACAAAATGGACCCCAAATGGTCACAGAACGGACCCCAAATGGTCACAAAATAGACCTCAAATGGTCACAAAATGGACCCCAAATGGACACAAAATGGACCCCAAATGGACACAAAATGGACCCCAAATGGTCACAAAATGGACCCCAAATGGTCACAGAATGGACCCCAAATGGTCACAAAGAATTAATGGGATTTTCAGACAAAAGACCACTCTGAGCACCCCAGTGTGCCCCACGGGGACGGATGGGTTGGGAATGCCTTGGATCCACCCCTCTCTGCCTGCCAGCATTCCCTGGTTTTTCCCAGTTGTCCCCAATCCCTGTTTTCCCGTTTCAGGGCGGAGGGGCATGGCCATCACACTGGTGACACAGTACGACATCCACCTGGTGCACGCCATCGAGGAGGAGATCAGTGAGTGGAGCCACACGGCTCCTCCCTTTTCCCCTTTTCCCCCTTTTTTCCCCCTTTTTTCCCCCTTTTTTCCCCCTTTTTCCCCCCCTTTTTCCCCCTTTTTTCCCCCTTTTTCCCCCCTTTTTCCCCCTTTTTTCCCCCCTTTTTCCCCCCTTTTTCCCCTTCTCCCCTTTTCCAAGGTTCACATTCCCCATTCCCCTCTCCAGATTCCCATTCCCCATTCCATATTCCAGGTTCACATTCCCCGTTCCATAACCCAAGTTCATATTCCCCCATTCCCCTCAAGGTTCAGGTTCACATTCCCCTCTGCAGGTTCAGATTCCCTATTTCCCTTCTCCAGGTTCACATTTCCCATTCCAGGCTGAGATTTCCCATTCCAGGTTCAGATTCCCTGTTCTCCTCTCCAGGCTCAGATTCCCATTCCATAATCCAGGTTGAGATTCCCCATTCCCATCTCAAGATTCCCTGTCCCCCTCTCCAGGTTCACATTCCCCATCCCATAATCCAAGCTGAGATTCCCTATCCCCCTCTCCAGGTTCCCCATTCCCCTTTCCAGGTTCACATTCCCATCCCCTTTCCACGTTCAGATTCCCATTCCATAACCCAGGTTGAGATTCCCCCATTCCCCTCTCCAGATTCCCCCATTCCCCTCTCCAGATTCCCCCATTCCCCTCTCCAGGTTCACATTCCCCATTCCATAACCCAGGTTGAGATCCCCCATTCCAGATTCCTCATTCCAGATCCCCCATTCCCCTCTCCAGGTTCAGGTTCCCCATTCCATAACCCAGGCTGAGATTCCCCATTTCCCTCTCCAGGTTCAGATTTCCCATTCCAGGCTGAGATTTCCCATTCCAGGTTCACATTCCCTATTCCCCTCTCCAGGTTCACATTCCCCATCCCATAATCCAGGTTGAGATTCCCCATTCCCATCTCAGGATTCCCTATTCCTCTCCAGGTTCAGGTTCCCCATTCCATATTCCAGGTTGAGATTCCCTGTTCCACTCTCCAGGTTCCCCATTCCCCTTTCCAGGTTCACATTCCCCATTCCATAACCCAGGTTGGGATTCCCCATTCCAGATTCCCCATTCCAGATCCCCCATTCCCCTCTCCAGGTTCACATTCCCATCCCATAATCCAGGTTGAGATTCCCCATTCCCATCTCAGGATTCCCTATTCCTCTCCAGGTTCAGATTCCCCATTCCATAACCCAGGTTGAGATTCCCTGTTCCACTTTTCAGGTTCACATTCCCCATCCCATAATCCAGGCTGAGATTCCCCATTCCCATCTCAAAATTCCCTATTCCTCTCCAGGTTCAGCTTTCCCATTCCAGGCTGAGATTTCCCATTCCAGGTTCACATTCCCTATTCCCCTCTCCCAGGTTCACATTCCATCCATAATCCAGGTTGAGATTCCCCATTCCCATTCTCAGCTCCAGGGCCTGGGACACCATGTCTGTGGGACAGGGATGGGAAAGGATGGGAATGGGCTGGGAATGGGGCTGGGAAAGGCTAGAAAGGCTCGGGAATGGGGGCCAGGGAATGGAGCTGGGAATGGGGCAGGGATGGCAGGGAAAGGGGCAGGGAATGGGGGCAGGGAATGGGGCAGGGAATGGGGCCTGTGGGACAACTCCAGGGCCTGGGACACCATGTCTGTGGGGACAGGGATGGGAAAGGATGGGAATGGGGCTGGGGAAAGGATGGGAATGGGGCAGGGAATGGAGCTGGGAATGGGGCTGGGAATGGGGCTGGGAATGGGGCTGGGAATGGGGCCTGTGGGACAACTCCAGGGCCTGGGACACCATGTCTGTGGGGACAGGGATGGGAAAGGATGGGAATGGGGCTGGGAATGCAGGGACAGGGATGGGAAAGGATGGGAATGCAGGAAATGGGGCTGGGATGGCAGGGAAAGGGGCTGGGAATGGGGCAGGGAATGGGGCACGGAATGGGGCCTGCGGGACAACTCCAGGGCCTGGGCCACCATGTCTGTGGGGACAGGGATGGGAAAGGTTGGGAATGGGGCTGGGAATGCAGGGACAGGGATGGGAAAGGTTGGGAATGCTGGGAAAGGATGGGAATGCAGGGAATGGGGCTGGGATGGCAGGGAAAGGGGCAGGGAATGGGGCTGGGAATGGGGCTGGGAAAGGGGCAGGGAATGGGGCAGGGAATGGGGCTGGGAATGCAGGGAATGGGGCTGGGAATGGGGCTGGGAATGGAGCTGGGAATGGAGCTGGGAATGGGGCAGGGAATGGAGCTGGGAATGGGGCAGGGAATGGGGCAGGGAATGGGGCCTGCGGGACAACTCCAGGGCCTGGGACACCATGTCTGTGGGGACAGGGATGGGAAAGGTTGGGAATGCTGGGACAGGGACAGGGAAAGGCTGGGAATGCAGGGAATGGGGCTGGGAATGGGGCTGGGATGGCAGGGAAAGGGGCAGGGAATGGGGCCTGCGGGACAACTCCAGGGCCTGGGACACCATGTCTGTGGGGACAGGGATGGGAAAGGTTGGGAATGGGGCTGGGGAATGCAGGGACAGGGATGGGAAAGGTTGGGAATGGGGCTGGGAATGCAGGGACAGGGATGGGAAAGGTTGGGAATGGGGCTGGGAATGCAGGGACAGGGACAGGGAAAGGATGGGAATGCTGGGAACGGGGCTGGGAATGGGGCAGGGATGGCAGGGAAAGGGGCAGGGAATGGGGCCTGCGGGGACAACTCCAGGGCCTGGGACACCATGTCTGCAGGGACAGGGATGGGAAAGGATGGGAATGGGGCTGGGAATGCAGGGACAGGGATGGGAAAGGTTGGGAATGCTGGGAAAGGATGGGAATGCAGGGAATGGGGCTGGGATGGCAGGGAAAGGGGCAGGGAATGGGGCAGGGAATGGGGCTGGGAAAGGGGCAGGGAATGGGGCCTGTGGGACAACTCCAGGGCCTGGGCCACCATGTCTGCAGGGACAGGGATGGGAAAGGATGGGAATGCAGGGAATGGAGCTGGGAATGGGGCAGGAAAAGGGGCAGGGAATGGGGCAGGGAATGGGGCAGGGAAAGGGGCAGGGAAAGGGGCAGGGAATGGGGCAGGGAATGGGGCAGGGAAAGGGAAAAATAAAGGCTGGGAACAGGGCAGGGAGAATCTCAGAAATGTCAGAGAATGGGAAAAGGAAAGGCTTGGAAATGACAGGGATTGGGGCAGGGAAAGGGGAAGGGAAAGAGAAAAGGAAAGGCTGGGAATGGGGCAGGGAATGGCAGGGAATGGAGAAGGGATGGCAGAGAAAGGGAAAAGGAAAGGCTCGGGAATGGCACGAAAGGGCTCGGGAATGGCAGGGAATGGGAAACGGAAAAGGAAAGGCTCGGGAATGCCAGGAAAGGGCTCGGGAATGGCAGGGAATGTGGCAGGGAGAAGCTTGGGGATGGGCAGGGAATGGAGCAGGGAAAAGGTTGGGGATGCCAGGGAATGGGGCAGGGAAAATCTCAGGAATGGGGCAGGGAACAAGCCCAGCCCCGAGGCTCCAGGAGGACCAGGATGGATTTTGGGGTGTCCGTGCAGGGCTCAGTGACCCCCGGGGTCCCTCCCAGCTCCAGGAATTCCCAACCCGAGCCCAGGGAGGGGGGATCAGCCCGGGACCCCCCGGGACTCACCCAGGCCCCCCACAACCACACAATCCTTCAGGCCCAGGGGTTTGCCCAGCACTCGGAACTGCTCCGCGATCTGGTACGCCAGCTCCCTGCGGGAGGGACGGGTCAGCCCCGCCCGGAGCCTCCCGGGGCTTTCCCGGAGCCTCCCGGGGCTCACCCGGCCAGCTCCCTGCGGGAGGGACCGGAGGGACGGGGAGGGACCGGAGGGACGGGTCAGCCACGCCCGGAGCTTCCCGGAGCCTCCCTGGGCTCTGCCCACCCCAGCTCCCTGCGGGGAGGGACGGGTCAGCCCCGCCCGGAGCCTCCCAGGGCTCACCGGGGCTCTCCTGGAGCTCTCCCGGGGCCCTCCCTGAGCTCTCCCCACCCCAGCTCCCTGCGGGGAGCGATGGGAGGGACGGGTACGCCACGCCCGGAGCCTCCCGGGGTTCTCCCCGCCAGCTCCCTGCGGGAAGGGTCGGCTCAGCCCCCGCCCTGTGCCCTCCCGGGGCTCTCCCGGAGCCTCCCGAGGCTCTCCCCTCCAGGGAATGACGGCTCAGCCCTGGCCAGAGCCTCCCGCGTTCTCCCGGAGCCTCCCAGAGCTTCCCCGGGGCCCTCCCTGAGCTCTCCCGGGGCTCTCCCCACCCCGGTTCCCCGCCGGGAGGTTCGGCTCAGCCACGCCCGGAGCTCTCCCCGGCTCTCCTGGAGCTCTCCCGGGACTCTCCCGGAGCTCTCCCCACCCCAGCTCCCAGCCGGGAGGTTCGGCTCAGCCCCGCCCGGGTTCTCCTGGAGCTCTCCCGGGGCTCTCCCCACCCCGGTTCCCGGCGGGAGGTTCGACCCAGCCCCGCCCGGGCTCTCCCGGGGCTCTCCCCGGTTCTTCCCCCATCCCGGTTCCCCACCCCGAGGTTCGGCTCAGCCCCGCCCGGGCTCCCGGTACCTGGTGGGGGTGAGCACGAGGCAGAAGATGCCGTAGGGATCCTCGGACAGCACCTGCAGCACGGGCAGCACGAACGCCGCCGTCTTCCCGCTGCCGGTCTTGGCACAGCCCAGGCAGTCCCGGCCTGCGCGGCACCGTCAGGAACGGGAACCGGAACGGGGAACGGGAAACCGGGAACGGGAAACCGGGAACGGGAAACCGGGAACGGGAATCGGAAAGGGGAAAGGGGCACGGGAAAGGAAAAGGGGAACGGGAGGGAGAGCGGCGGGGCCCGAGGAAGGGATGGGGCCCATGAGGGGTCGTTCCCGCGGATGGGACGGGGACCGTGAGAGAGGATCCCGGGGACGGAATCGGGACCGCGAGAGAAGCTCCCGGGGATGGGACGGGGACCGAGGGGCAATCACGGGGCTGGGACGGGACCCGTGATTGGAATTCCCGGGGCTGGGACGGGACCCGTGATTGGAATTCCCGGGGCTGGGACGGGACCCGTGATTGGAATTCCCGGGGATAGGACGGGACCCGTGATTGGAATTCCCGGGGTTGGGACGGGAACCACGAGGGGCCGCTCCCGGGCACAGGACCGGGCACACAATCGGCCCTTCCCGTATGCGGTGGCGCCCCGCGTCACTCACCCTGCAGCACGGGCGGGATGCAGGCGGCCTGCACGGGCGTGGGCCGCAGCAGCCCCACCTGCCGCGCCTGCTCCGCCAGCCACGGCGCCAGCCCGAGCGCCCGGAACTCCGCCATGCCCGCTCCGCTCCGCCGGCGCGCCCTGATGGCGTCACCGCCGCGCTGGCCGCTCATTGGCCGGATCGCTCTAACCCCGCCCACACCCTGCGCCGCGCGTCGCTTTGTGACGTATCCACCTCCTCGCGTTGCTATTGGCGGTTTCCATGGAGACGGCGGCTCCCGGCAGCCCCTGCGGCGCGGGCGGTTCCGGGGACGTGTCTGAGGGCGATGGCGGCCGGGACGGGCGCGGGGCCGGCGGGGGAGGCGGACGAGCTCTTCGATCTCCGCAACAACTTCTACATCGGCGCCTACCAGGCCGCCATCAACGAGGCGCAGCGGGCCAAGGTCCGGCACGGCGGGCGGCGCTGTCCCGGCACCCAGCGCGGCGTTCTTGGGGCTCCCTGAGGGTCGCTCAGCGGCGCGGCCCGGGCGGGATTGGGGGCTCCGGGAGGGTTCGTGTGGGGCCGGTCTGTGTGGGGCCGGTTTGGGCTTGTGTGGGACCCGTTTGGGTCTGTGTGGGGCCGGTCTGTGTGGGGCGGGTTTGTGTTCGTGTGGGGCCGATTTGGGTTTGGGTTTGTGTGGGGCCGGTTTGGGTCCGCGTGGGGCGGGTTTGTGTTCGTGTGGGGCCGGTTTGGGTTTGGGTTTGTGTGGGGCCGGTTTGGGTCCGCGTGGGGTGGGTTTGTGTTCATGTGGGGCCGATTTGGGTTTGGGTTTGTGTGGGGCCGGTTTGGGTTCGTGTGGGGCGGATTTGGGTCTGTGTGGGGCAGGTTCGGGTCCGTGTGTGGGGCCGGTTTGTGCGGTGCCGGTTCGGGTCCGTGTTTGGGCTCCGCGGTGCCGGTTCGGGTCCGTGTTGGGGCCGGTTCGGGTCCGTGTTTGGGCTCCCGCGGGGCCGGTTCGGGGCCGGTTCCGGTCCGTGTTTGGGCTCCGCCGTGCCGGTTCCAGTCCCTGTTGGGCTCCCCGTGCCCGCCGCGCTCCCCCAGCCGTTCCCTCTCCCCAGCCGTTCCCTCTCCCCCACCCGTTCCCTCTCTCCCAGCCGTTCCCTCTCCCTCAGCCGTTCCCTCTCCCCCAGCCGTTCCCTCTCCCTCAGCCGTTCCCTCTCCCTCAGCCGTTCCCTCTCTCCCAGCCGTTCCCTCTCCCCCACCCGTTCCCTCTCTCCCAGCCGTTCCCTCTCCCCCACCCGTTCCCTCTCTCCCAGCCGTTCCCTCTCCCCCAGCCGTTCCCTCTCCCTCAGCCGTTCCCTCTCCCTCAGCCGTTCCCTCTCCCTCAGCCGTTCCCTCTCTCCCAGCCGTTCCCTCTCCCCCAGCCGTTCCCTCTCTCCCAGCCGTTCCCTCTCCCTCAGCCGTTCCCTCTCTCCCTCAGCCGTTCCCTCTCCCTCAGCCGTTCCCTCTCCCTCAGCCGTTCCCTCTCCCTCAGCCGTTCCCTCTCCCTCAGCCGTTCCCTCTCCCCCAGCCGTTCCCTCTCCCTCACCCGTTCCCTCTCTCCCACAGCCGTTCCCTCTCCCACAGCCGTTCCCTCTCCCTCAGCCGTTCCCTCTCCCTCAGCCGTTCCCTCTCCCTCAGCCGTTCCCTCTCTCCCCCAGCCGTTCCCTCTCCCACAGCCGTTCCCTCTCCCTCAGCCGTTCCCTCTCCCTCACCCGTTCCCTCTCTCCCACAGCCGTTCCCTCTCCCACAGCCGTTCCCTCTCCCTCAGCCGTTCCCTCTCCCTCAGCCGTTCCCTCTCCCCCAGCCGTTCCCTCTCTCCCTCAGCCGTTCCCTCTCCCTCAGCCGTTCCCTCTCTCCCCCAGCCGTTCCCTCTCCCTCAGCCGTTCCCTCTCCCTCAGCCGTTCCCGCTCCCTCAGCCGTTCCCTCTCCCTCAGCCGTTCCCTCTCTCCCCCAGCCGTTCCCTCTCCCCCAGCCGTTCCCTCTCTCCCCCAGCCGTTCCCTCTCCCCCAGCCGTTCCCTCTCCCTCAGCCGTTCCCGCTCCCTCAGCCGTTCCCTCTCCCTCAGCCGTTCCCTCTCTCCCGCAGCCGTCCAGCCCCGAGAAGGAGCTGGAGCGGGACGTGTTCCTGTTCCGAGCCTACATCGCCCAGGTGAGGCGGGGCCGGGCCTGGGTTATTTTAGTATTTCATGTTTAATTCCACTATTCCATTCTTTTATTCCATTATTCCATTGTTTAATTCCACTATTCCCTTGTTTTATTCCATTATTCCAGTGTTTAATTCCACTATTCCATTCTTTTATTCCATTATTCCATTGTTCAATTCCACTATTCCCTTGTTTTATTCCATTATTCCAGTGTTTAATTCCACTATTCCATTCTTTTATTCCATTATTGCATTGTTTTATTCCACTATTCCATTGTTTTATTCCATTATTTCATTGTTTCATTCCACTATTCCTTATTTTATTCTACACTTCCATTCTGTTATTTTATTTCATTATTCCATTCCATTATTTTATTCCACTACTCCATTCCATTGTTTTATTCCATTATTTCATTGTTTAATTCCACTATTCCATTGCTTCATTCCACTATTCCATTTTTATTCCATTATTTCATTTTTAATTCCACTATTCTATTGTTTAATTCAATTATTGCATTGTTTAATTCAATTATTGCATTGTTTAATTCCATTATTCCATTGTTTTATTCCATTATTCCATTGTTTAATTCCACTATTCCATTTTTATTCCATTATTCCATTTTAATTCCACTATTCCATTGTTTAATTCCACTATTCCATTCTTTTATTCCACACTTCCATTCTGTTCTTTTATTCCACTACTCCATTCCATTGTTTTATTCCATTTTTCTTTTTCCATTGTTTCATTCCATTGTTTAATTCCATTATTTAATCTCAATCTCTTCTTTTAAAAAAAAAATCCATTTTACTTCATTATTTTGTTTTATCAGGTTTTTAATCTTCCTTTTATAAACCCATTTAATTTCATTCTTTTTTCCATTATTTTATTTGATTATCTCCCTTTATCTCCTTTCTTTGATTTCATTATTTCATCATTTTATAATTTCTTTATCTTTTATTTTATCATTATCTTACCTATTTTTAAAGCTCATTTCATTCAGGGATTTCATTCCATGATTTTATTCTGTTATTTCATTTAATTGTTGCATTCTAAGATGTAATTTCACTATTTTGTTCTGCTGTTATTCCATAATTTTATTCCACTGTTTTCCCATTTTATTTTGTCCTTTAAAAGCTTTATTTATTTTATTTTATTTTATTTTACTTTATTTTATTTTACTTTATTTTTATTTTACTTTATGTTGCTTTATTTTACTTTTATTATTCTGGTTTTATTTCACTCTATTTTCATTTTATTTCATTTTATTTTCTCCTTTTTCAACCTCATTGCCGTTCCCAAATCCCTCCTGATTTCACCATTTATTTCCCTGATTTCTCTGTTTTTCCTGATTTCCCTGATTTTCCTGTTCTCCCTGTTTATTTCCCTGATTTCCCTGGTTTATTTCCCTGATTTATTTCTCTGATTTCCCTGATTTATTCCCTTGATTTATTCCCCTGATTTCCCTGTGTATTTCCCTGATTTATTTCCCTGATTTCCCTGATTTATTCCCTGTTGATTTCCCTGATTTATTTCCCTGATTTTCCTGATTGATTTCCCTGATTTATTCCCTTGATTTCCCTGATTTATTTCCCTGATTTATTTCCCTGATTTATTTCCCTGATTTATTCCCCTGATTTCCCTGTGTATTTCCATTATTTATTTCCCTGATTTCCCTGATTTATTCCCTGTTGATTTCCCTGATTGATTTCCCTGATTGATTTCCCTGATTTATTTCCCTGATTTATTCCCCTGATTCCCCTGTTGATTCCCCTGATTTCCCTGATTTATTTCCCTGATTTATTCCCCTGATTTCCCTGTGGATTTCCCTGTGGATTTCCCTGATTTATTCCCTGATTTCCCTGTGGATTTCCCTGATTTCCCTGATTTATTCCCCTGATTCCCCTGATTTATTTCCCTGATTTCCCTGATTGATTCCCCTGATTTCCCTGATTGATTTCCCTGATTTTCCTGATTGATTTCCCTGATTTATTCCCTTGATTTCCCTGTGTATTTCCCTGATTTATTTCCCTGATTTCCCTGTGTATTCCCCTGATTTCCCTGTGTATTTCCCTGATTGATTCCCCTGATTCCCCTGTGTATTTCCCTGTGTATTCCCCTGATTCCCCTGTGTATTCCCCTGATTTCCCTGTGTATTTCCCGGATTTATTCCCCTGATTCCCCTGATTTATTCCCTGTGTATTTCCCTGATTCCCCTGATTTATTCCCCTGATTTATTCCCCTGATTCCCCTGTGTATTTCCCTGATTCCCCTGATTTATTCCCCTGATTCCCCTGATTCCCCTGTGTATTTCCCTGTGGATTCCCCTGATTTATTCCCTGTGGATTCCCCTGATTCCCCTGTGTATTTCCCTGATTCCCCTGCTGTTCCTGCCTTTCCCAGAGGAAGTTTGGGGTGGTTCTGGATGAGATCAAGGCCAACGCCAGCCCCGAGCTGCAGGCAGTGCGGATGTTTGCAGAATTCCTGGCCAAGGAGAACCAGAGGTGAGGGGAGATCCCAGCCTGGCCTGCAGGGAATGATCCCACAGGGAAAATCCACGGAATCAGGAGGGGCTGGGGGGTGTCAGTCAGTCTGGGAAGGGCGGAATTCCTGAAATTCCAGGAGTTTTGGGGGTGGAGGGGGTTTTAAAGATGATCCAGGGACACTTTGCAGTGTTCCAGGATGCTCCAGCCTGGCCTGGGACACTTCTCCTGTTTTCTTACCCATTTTCTCCTGTTTTATCTCATTTTCTCCAACATTTCCCCCCCTTTTCTCCCATTCTCTCCCCCATTCCCCTCCATTTTTCCCCATTTTCTCTCCCATTTTTCCCATTTCTATCTCTTTTCCCCCATTTTTCCCCCATTTTTTCTCCCATTTTTCCCCATTTTCTCCCCTTTTTCCCCATTTTCCCCCCATCTTTTCTCCCATTTTCTCCTGCATTTCCCTCCCTTTTCCCCCTTTTTCCCCACTTTCCCCCCACTTTTTCTCCCATTTTTTCTCCTATTTTTCTCCTATTTTCTCTCCTTTTCTTCCCATTTCCTCCCCCATTTTCCCCCCATTTTTCTCCCATTTTCTGCCCCATGTCCCCCCTTTTTTCCCCCATTTTTCCCCCATTTTTTCCCCATTGTATCTCCTTTTCTGCCCATTTCCCCCCTATTTTCTCCCCCATTTTCTCCCCCCTTTTCCCCCCATTCCCTGCCATTTCTCCCTCTTTTCTCCCATTTCTCCCATTTTCTGCCCCATTTCTCCCCCATTCCCCCCCCTCATTTTCTCTCATTTTTCCCCCATTTTCTCCCCCATTTTCCCCCCTCATTTTCTCCCATTTTCTCTCATTTTCTTCCCATTCCCCCCATTTCTCTCCCCATTTCCCCCCCTTTTCCCCCCTCATTTTCTCCTATTTCTCTCCCCATTTTCTCCCCCATTCCCCCCCTCATTTTCTCTCATTTCTCCCCCCTTTTCCCCCCATTCCCCCCCCATTTCTCCCCCCATTTCTCCCCCCATTTCTCCCCCCTTTTCCCCCCATTTCTCCCCCCATTTCTCCCCCCATTTCTCCCCCCCATTTCTCCCCCCATTTCTCCCCCCATTTCTCCCCCCATTTCTCTCCCCATTTCCCCCCATTTCTCTCCCCATTTCTCTCCCCATTTCTCTCCCCATTTCCTTTCCCATTTCCCCCCATTTCTCTCCCCATTTCTCCCCCCATTTTCCCCCATTCCCCCATTCCCCCTCAGGGACTCCCTGCTGGCAGAGTTGGACAGGCAGATGTCCCAGAGCGTGGCCGTGTCCAACTCCCCGTTCCTGCTGATGGCGGCGTCCGTGTACCTGCACAGCCAGAACCCCGAGGCTGCCCTGAGGGCCCTGCACCAGGGGGACAGCCTGGAGTGGTCAGTGGCACCCACAGGGCAACCACAGCTTCCTTTTCTTCCTTTAGTGCCTCTCTGGGGGTCTGGGGTCAGTGGTCAGTGTGACCCACAGGGCAACCAGAGCTTCCTTTTCTTCTTTTAGTGCCTTTTGGGGGTTTGGGTTCAGTGGTCAGTGTGACCCAGCAGGGCAGCCAGAGCTTCCTTCCCTCTTTTATTCCCTTTCTGGGGGTCTGGGTTCACTCTGAGGAGATCTGAAAGCAGCCAGAGGCTCCTCAGAGGGGTTTTGGGTTTGGGGATTTTTCTGTGTTCCTTGTAGGGGATGTGAGAGATTGGGATCCATGTGGGATCTGAGCCAGGGAGGGAGCTGGGAATTCCAGGAATTGGAGTTTGAGGTGGGAGGGACCTTCAGGCTCCTCAGAGGGGTTTTGGGTTTGGGGATTTTCTTGTAGGGGGTGTGAGAGGTTGGGTGTTGATCCTTGTGGGATCTGAGCCAGGGAGGGAGCTGGGAGCTCCAGGAATTGGAGTTTGAGGTCAGAGGGACCTTCAGGATCATCCCAGATGGGGTTTGGGGTGGGAGGGACCTTCAGGACTGTCCCAGGTGGGGTTTGGGGTCAGGGATCATTCCAGATGGGGTTTGGGGTCAGGAGGGACCTTCAGGACTGTCCCAGATGGGGTTTGGGGTCAGGAGGGACCTTCAGGACATCCCAGGTGGCTCCAAGCCCTGTCCAGCCTTTCCTTGGGCGCTCTCAGGGATGGGAAATCCCTGGGAATTCTCTGGGAATTCTCTGGGATCTGTGCCAGGGGCTGTTCTGGGATCCTGGCTCAGTCCCTCTGCTCTGTCCCTGCAGCTTGGCCATGACCATCCAGATCCTGCTGAAGCTCGACAGGCTCGACCTGGCCAGGTGAGACTGGGACCTTCCCTTTCCCTGTTCCTTTTTCCTTTTTATTTTCCTTTTTATATTCCTTTTTCTTTTCCCTTTTCCTTTTTCTTCCCATCCCTTCCCCTTTTCCCTTTTAATTTTCCTTTTTCTTTTTCATTTCCTTTTTCTTCTCCCTTTTTTTTCCTTTTCCCTTTTCCTTTCCCTTCCCATCCCTTTCCCTTTTTGCTTTTCCTTTCTGTTTTCCCTTTTTCCTTTTTCTTTCTGTTTTCCCTTTTTTTTTTCTTTTTCTCTCTCCCTTTCCCCTTCTCCTTCCTTTTCCCTTCCCATTCCCCTTCCCCTTTTTCCTTTTCCCTTTCCCTTTTCCAGGAATCAAACCAGGCCTCTCCTAGTGAAATAAAACATAAAAACCTCAAGGGGAAAAGCCCCCAAGTTTTTATTTTTGTGCTGAAATCCCTTTTCCTTTGTGATTCCACTTTTCCTGCAGGAAGGAGCTGAAGAAGATGCAGGAGCAGGATGAGGATGCAACACTGACCCAGCTGGCCACAGCCTGGGTGAACCTGGCCTTGGTGGGTCCCCAAAATATCCCCAAAATATCCCAGACGAGGATGGGGAGCTGCTCTGCTCACCCTGAGGATGGGAATGGGGAATTCCCAGCTCAGGGAATGACCCTGAGGGTGGAAATTTGGAATTCTCAGCTCAGGGAATGACCCTGAGGACAGAAATCAGGAATTCCAGCTCACGGAATGATGTGTGAAGGGAATTTTCAGCTCAGGGAGTGTCCCTGTGGCAGGAATTCCTGAATCCCAGCTCAGGGAATGTCTCTGTGGCAGGAATTCCTGAATCCCAGCTCAGGGAATGTCTCTGTGGCAGGAATTCCTGGATCCCAGCTCAGGGAATGTCTCTGTGGCAGGAATTCCTGAATCCCTGCTCAGGGAATGTCCCTGTGGCAGGAATTCCTGAATCCCAGCTCAGGGAATGTCTCTGTGGCAGGAATTCCTGAATCCCAGCTCAGGGACCATCCCTGTGGCAGGAATTCCTGAATCCCAGCTCAGAGAACATCCCTGTGGCAGGAATTCCTGAATCCCTGCTCAGGGACCATCCCTGTGGCAGGAATTCCAGAATCCCAGCTCAGGGAGTGTCTCTGTGGCAGGAATTCCTGGATCCCAGCTCAGGGAATGTCCCTGTGGCAGGAATTCCTGAATCCCAGCTCAGGGAACATCTCTGTGGCAGGAATTCCTGGATCCCAGCTCAGGGAATGTCTCTGTGGCAGGAATTCCTGAATCCCAGCTCAGGGAACATCCCTGTGGCAGGAATTCCTGAATCCCAGCTCAGGGAATGTCTCTCTGGTGTTGCAGGGCGGGGAGAAGCTGCAGGATGCCTTTTACACCTTCCAGGAGCTCTCTGAGCGCTGCTGCCCCTCACTGCTGCTGCTCAATGGCCAGGCCGCCTCTGCCATGGGCCAGGGCCGCTGGGACGAGGCCGAGGGGCTGCTGCAGGAGGCCCTGGACAAGGTACGGGGTGGAGTTCACTGCAATTCCATTCCCATTGCAATTCCCATTGCAATTCCTCTGCAATTCCGGCTGCAATCCCCACTGCAATTCCATTCCCATTGCAATCCCTGCTGCAATTCCATTGCAATTCCTGCTGTAATCCCAAATGCAATTCCATTGCAATCCTTGCTGCAACTCCCACTGCAATTCCTGCAGTAATCCCTGCTGCAATTCCATTGCAATTCCTGCTGTAATCCCCATTGCCATTCAATTCCCATTGCAATCCCACTGCATTCCTATTGCAATTCCCAATGTAGTCCCACTGCAATCCCATTGCAATCCCCAATGCAATCCCATTCCACTCCATCCCATTCCACTCCATTCCATCCCACCCCATCCATCCCATCCATCCCATCCATCCCATCCCATCCCATCCATCCCATCCCATCCCATCCCATCCAATCCCATCCCATCCCATCCCATCCATCCCATCCATCCCATCCATCCCATCCCATCCCACCCCATCCCATCCCATCCCATCCCATCCCATCCATCCCATCCCACCCCATCCCATCCCATCCCATCCCATCCCATCCACCCCATCCCATCCCATCCCATCCCATCCACCCCATCCCACCCCATCCCATCCCACCCCATCCCATCCCATCCCATCCCACCCCATCCCATCCCATTCTTTCATCTCCACAGCCCCAGGTGCCTCCAGGCTGCCCTGGGACACTCCCAGGGCTGCTGCACCCACTGATTTCTCTGGGAATTCCATCCCAAAATTCCCCAAAATCCTGCCTGGAGTCCCCTCCCTGTGTCTGTTCCTCTCTGAGACCTCCCCCAGTCTGTCCCTGCTGCTTTTCCCTGGATGATCCCAGTTTGTTTTCCCTGGATAATCCCAGTTTTTGTTTTCCCTGGATAATCCCAGTTTGTTTTCCTAGGATAATCCTGGGTTGTTTTCCCTGGATGATCCCAGTTTGTTTTCCCTGGGATACTCCCAGTTTGTTTTCCCTGGATGATCCCAGTTTTTGTTTTCCAGGACAGCAGCCACCCTGAGACTCTGCTGAACCTGGTGGTGCTGTCCCAGCACCTGGGCAAGGCCCCCGAGGTGAGCCTGGGATTTCCTGGGATTCTGCAATTTTGGCTTTCCTGGGATTCTGGGATTCTTTTCCTGGGATTCTGGAATGCTTTTCCTGGGATTCTGGCTCTTGGGATTCTGGAATTCTGCCTTTCCCTGGGATTTCCTGGAATTCTGCCTTTCCCTGGGATTTCCTGGAATTCTGCCTTTCCCTGGGATTCTGGGATTCTTTTCCTGAGATTGTGGCTTTCCCTTGGATTCCAGCTTTCCCTGGAATTCTGGAATTCTTTCCCTGGAATTCTGGCAGTCCCCAGCAGGATCTGGGGCTGAACAGGATCATTTTGGGATCATTTTGGGATCATTTTGGGATCATTTTGGGAACGGGAGCTCCCAACTGCAGGGAACTGTTGGGCACAATGGGAACTGATCCTTAACTTCCAACCCAACCCATCCCATAATAATTCCATAATTCCATAATTAATTCCACCTTATTGAGGGAAAAACCAAAACTTGGGCAAAAAAAAAAAAAATTTGGAGTTTTAATTTCTGCTCTTCCTGATTTTATTTTTTTAACTTGAAACCACCACTGAAAATTGATTTTGAAGCATTTTAATTTTTATCTCAAATGTGTGCACGGATCCTGCTGGTTTCAATTGGGAAAAATCAGGATTTGGGGTGTAAGAAAATCACATTTAGGTGGGATTTGTTCCACCCTGACACCTCAAAATTGATTTTTTTTGTCCCCTCAGGTCACCAATCGTTACCTGTCCCAGCTGAAAGATGCTCACAAAAACCATCCCTTCATCAAGGAGTACCAGGCCAAGGTAAGGAAGGGAAAAAATCGAAATAAAAATAGAAATCAATCAAATAAATCCAATTTTAGCAAGTTCTGGTGGAGCCTGGGGTGTTTTATAAACAAATCCTCAGGGGGAAGCTCCATCTCTGTTTTTTCCCAGTTTTTTGGGATTTCCAAGCCTGGAAGAAAAGTTCTGAGGTGGAGATTTTCTTTTAATCCAGGTGGAAATTTGTGCTCCAAACAGGGGGAAAAACAAAAAATTTGGGGAGAGGGGAAGGGAAAAACAAATGACAAAAAAAAAAAAAAAGGATGGGATTTGCTGCTGGAATTTTATTTTTAGGAGCTGGTTGGGCTCTGTTCAGCCTGAGGAGAGTGAATAGATGGGAATTGGAGGATGATTGATTGGTAATAATTCATTAATTATTCATTAACGAGGAATTGAAGGCGTTTCTGTCTGGCTGTGGTTGCAGGAGAGCGACTTTGACCGCCTGGCCCTGCAGTACGCACCCAGTGCCTGAGGGAGGGGCAGGGAAATCCCAAAAATCCCCCCTGGGACAGGGAAAAATCCCTGGGGGAGCCAGAAATTCCCTCTGGGAGCCAGAAAATTCCATCTGGGACTCAGAAATTCCCTTTGGAACACAGAAATTCTCTTTGGAACACAGAAATTCTCTTTGGAACACAGAAATTCCCTCTGGGAGCCAGAAAATTCCATCTGGGACCCAGAAATTCCCTTTGGAACACAGAAAATTCCATCTGGGACTCAGAAATTCCCTTTGGAACACAGAAATTCCCTTTGGAACACAGAAAATTCCCTCTGGGAGCCAGAAAATTCCATCTGGGACTCAGAAATTCCCTTTGGAACACAGAAATTCTCTTTGGAACACAGAAATTCTCTTTGGAACACAGAAATTCTCTTTGGAACACAGAAAATTCCATCTAGGACCCAGAAAATTCCATCTGGGACTCAGAAATTCTCTTTGGGACAGGGAAAATTCCTTCTGGGACACAGAAATTCCCTTTGGAACACAGAAAATCCCCTCTGGAACCCAAAAAATCCCCTCAGGACAGAAAAAAATCCCTCTGGAACAGGAAAAATTTCCTCTGGAACACAGAAATCCCCTCTGGAACAGGGAAAAATCCCACCTGGAACCCAGAAATTCCATCTGGAATGTGGAAAATCCCCTCTTGAACAGGGAAAATTCCCACCTGGAACACAGAAATTCCCTCTGGGACACAGAAAATTCCTCTCTGGAACACGAAATTTCCCTCTGGAACTCAGAAATTCTCTTTGGAACACAGAAAATTCCATCTGGGACTCAGAAATTCCCTTTGGAACACAGAAAATTCCCTCTGGGAGCCAGAAAATTCCATCTGGGACTCAGAAATTCTCTTTGGAACTTAGAAAATCCCCTCTGGGACAGGGAAAATTTCCTCTGGAACACAGAAAATCCTCTCTGGAACCCAGAAAATTCCCACCTGGAACCCAGAAATTCACCCTGGAACAGGGAAAATCCCCTCTGGAACACGGAAATTCCCTCTGAAACTCAGAAATTCCCTCTGGGACACAGAAAATTCCCCTCTGGAACACGGAAATTCCCTCTGGAACTCAGAAATTCTCTTTGGAACACGGAAAATTCCTCTCTGGAACTCAGAAATCCCCCCTGGAACCCAGAAATTCCCTTCTGGAATACAAAAAAAGTCCCCTCTGAACCCAGAAAGCCTCAAAATAAAAATAATAAATTAAAAAAAATTAAAATAATAAAAATTTAAAAATAAAAAGAATCTTTCTGTGATAGGCTCAGGCTGAGTCTGGTGTCCTTCCTGCTGGGTCCAACCTGGATTTTTTAGGAACTCCTGGATTTTTTAGGAATTCCTGGATTTTTTAGGAATTCCTGGATTTTTTAGGAATTCCTGGATTTTTAGGAATTCCTGGATTTTTAGGAATTCCTGGATTTTTAGGAATTCCTGGATTTTTTTAGGAATTCCTGGATTTTTTTTTTAGGAATTCCTGGATTTTTTTTTAGGAATTCCTGGATTTTTTAGGAATCCCTGGATATTTTTTAGGAATTCCTGGATTTTTTTTAGGAATTCCTGGGTTTTTTAGGAATCCCTGGATTTTTTTAGGAATTCCTGGATTTTTAGGAATTCCTGGACTTTTTAGGAATTCCTGGATTTTTTAGGAATTCCTGGATTTTTAGGAATCCCTGGATTTTTAGGAATTCCTGGATTTTTTAGGAAACCCTGGATTTTTTTAGGAATCCCTATAGCACAAATCCCCATGGAATTTTCTCCCAGTCCCAACCTGGATTTTTAGGAATTCTTGTGGCAGAAATCCCCATGGAATTTCCCCCAGTTCCTGCTGGGTCCAGCCTGGATTTTTTTAGGAATTCCTGGATTTTTAGGAATTCCTGGAGGTTTTTTAGGAATCCCTATAGCACAAATCCCCATGGAATTTTCCCTCAATCCCTGCCAAGTCAAACCCAATTTTTTAGGAATTCTTGTGGCACAAATCCCCATGGAATTTGCCCAATCCCAACCTGGATTTTTAGGAATTCTTGTGGCAGAGATCCCCATGGAATTTTCCCTCAATCTCTGCCAGGTCCAGCCAGAATTTTTAGGAATTCCTGGAATTTTTTAGGAATCCCTGTAGCACAAATCCCCACAGAATTCCCCCAATCCCAACCTGGATTTTCAGGAATTCTCCCCTCACAGAATTCCCCCAGTCCCTGCCCTTTCCACCCTGATACTTTTCACAGTTTTTCCCACCTCCCCATGCAATCCTGATCCCGAATTTCAGGATTTTCCCTGGAATTCTCCCCTGGCCGCGTCCCCCCGGCCGCGGTGGCGCTGAAAGGTCCCTTTGTCCCCGCTCTGAATGTTCCCTTTGTGCGGCCCTGAGCGGCGCCAGCGCGGCCGGGAGAGGAGAAATTCCAGGGAAGGAGAAATTCCCGGCCAGGAGAAATTCCAGGGAAAGGAGAAATTCCCGGCCAGGAGAAATTCCAGGGAAAGGAGAAATTCCCGGCCAGGAGAAATTCCAGGGAAAGGAGAAATTCCCGGCCAGGAGAAATTCCAGGGAGAGGAGAAATTCCAGGGAAAGGAGAAATTCCCAGCCAGGAGAAATTCCCGGGAAAGGAGAAATTCCCGGGAGAGGAGAAATTCCCGGGAAAGGAGAAATTCCAGGGAAAGGAGAAATTCCAGGGAAAGGAGAAATTCCCGGCCAGGAGAAATTCCAGGGAAAGGAGAAATTCCCGGCCAGGAGAAATTCCAGGGAAAGGAGAAATTCCCGGGAAAGGAGAAATTCCCGGGAGAGGAGAAATTCCAGGGAAAGGAGAAATTCCCGGGAAAGGAGAAATTCCAACATTTCCCCGCGTCGATCCCGAATTCTGCAGCCTCTTCCAGGGCAAAATTTGGGAAACTTCAAGGGAATGAAAAGTGAACAGAAATGGTTTTTGGGGATGAAAAAAAATATCCCTGGCTGGAGGGAAAACGCTCAAAATAAAAATGATAAAATAATAAAATAACAAAATAACAAAATAACACATAATTAATACAATATAACACAACACAATACAATAGAACATAATAATATACAGTTCATACAATAAATATACTATAATGTAATATAATAATACAATATGTACATATAATATATATTGTATATTATTACATTATATTGTATTGTATTTATTGTATAATATCATATATAATAAATATAATATAAAATAATATAATAATCATATACAATATGTACGCACAATACAATATAATATAATATAATATAATATAATATAATATACATACAAGATAATATAATATACAATATATATAATATAATATAATATAATAAATATAATTTATATTATATTATATTATATTATATTATATTATATTATATTATATTATATTATATTATATTATATTATATTATATTATATTATATTTATTATATTGTATTCACACCTGAATCCCCTAAATTGGTACCTGAGACTCCCAAAGTGGCACCTGAGACCCCAAAATCGCACATGAGACCCCCAAATTCGCACTCGAATCTCCCAAATTGGCATCTGAGACCCCAAATCGGCACCTGAACCCCCCAAATTCGCACTTAAATCCCCTCAGTTGGCACCCGAGACCCCAAATTGGCACTTGAATCCCCCAAATTGGCATCTGAGACCCCAAAGTGGCACCTTAAACCCCCAAATTCTCACTCCAATCCCCTCAATTGGCACCCGTGACCCCCCAAATTAACACCCGGCCCCCCAACCCCGCAGCCCCGCGCTGTGCCGAGGATGCTGCGGGTCCCTTCCACCCCCTCGGGCGGGCACAGGAATTTCCCCGCCGCTTCCCTCACCCCCGAGGCGATTTTTCCTCTCCAACTCGATCCTTTCCGCCTTTCCCTGCTCGCTGCCCCCTCCGGGAGCCCCGTCCGAACCCCCGCGGGGGCCGGGCCGTGCCAGGGGGCGGCTCCAGCCCCGGTACCGGGGGGGAGCTCGGTGCCCGCCCCGCCCGGAGCCTGCGCGGGGGCCGCGGCCGTGGCGAGCTCCGCGATGCCTCCTCCGGAGCCCATGCCCGGTTACGGCGAGCTGCTGGGCCGAGCTTACGGCACCTTAGCCGGGGCTGTTCGGAGCTGCGGGGATTGCGGCTGGGAGCTGGCCAGGCGTACCTGGGCCGAGAACGCGCACCTGGGCTGGGCGGAGGTGCTGCTGTGCGGGCTCTGCGCGCTGGGCTGGACCGCGCTGCGCCGCGCCTGCTGCCGCCGCCTCTTCGGGGTCAGTGCCGGGCACCGGGGGAGCTGGGGGGACACTGCGGTGGCGGTGAAATTTGGGGTTATTTTTAATTTATGTGGGGGTTTGGGGATGGCGGGATGTGGGTTTGGGGTGTGCTCCTCACCCCGGTTCTCCTCATGGAGCCCCCCCAGCCCCCCCCCGTGCCCGCTTTCCGCCGCCTCTCCCGGCGCTGCAGCCCCGCAAGGTTGAGCGGTTTTTCCTTCCAGGTTATTGCCGGGTTGTTCCGCGCCTTCCTCCGGCGCTGCATCCCCGAGGATGGAGCAGCATCGCCGCCCGCTCCGCTTCCCCCTGCCCCATCCCCCCCGGAATCCATCCCCGCATCCCCGCCGGGAGGAGGTGCTTCCTTCCCGGTTATTCCATGGTTGTTCCCAGGTTGTTCCCAGGTTTTTCCCAGGTTTTTGTGCCTTTCCCGTGGCTGAATCCTTTAGGATTTGAGCCTCCCCTGCTCCATTTCTGTTTCCCCCCCACGTTTCCATCCCCACATCCCCGCCAGGAGGAGGTGCTTCCTTCCCGGTTATTCCATGGGTTTTCCCAGGTTTTTCCCAGTTTTTTGTGCCTTTCCCGGGGCTCCTGTAGGATTTGAGCCTCCCCTGCTCCATTTCTCTATTTCCCCCCCGGAATCCATCCCCGCAACCCTGCCAGGAGGAGGTGCTTCCTTCCCGGTTATTCCATGGTTGTTCCCAGGTTTTTCTCAGTTTATTCCCAGGTTTTTGTGCCTTTCCCGTGGCTGAATCCTTTAGGATTTGAGCCTCCCCTGCTCCATTTCTGTTTCCCCCCCACGTTTCCATCCCTTCATCCCTGCCAGGAGGAGGTGCTTCCTTCCCGGTTATTCCATGGTTGTTCCCAGGTTTTTCCCAGGTTTTTGTGCCTTTCCCGGGGCTTCTGTAGGATTTGAGCATCCCGGAGCACCGGCAGAGCCTCCCCTGCTCCACTTCCCCCCACACGTTTCCATCGCTCCCCTCACAAGCCTGAGGATTTTTTCTTCCCGGTTATTCCCAGTTTTATTTCCCAGGTTTTTCTGTGGTTCCTTGCATTTCCCGGCGCTGAATCCTGCAGGATTTCAGCATCCCCTGCTCCTTTCCCCTTATTTCCTCCCCACGTTTCCATTCCTGCATCCCCGCGAGGATGAGGTGGTTTCTTCCCGGTTATTCCCAGATTATTCCCAGGTTTTTGTGCCTTTCCCGGGGCTCCTGTAGGATTTGAGCATCCCGGAGCTCTGGCCGAGTCCCTCCTGTTCCATTTTCCCCCTGCGTTTCCACCCCTTCCCCCACAGGGTCGTGGGTTTTTTCTTCCCGGTTATTCCCAGGTTGTTCCCAGGTTTTTCCCAGGTTTTTGTGCCTTTCCTGGGGCTCCTGTAGGATTTGAGCATCCCGGAGCACTGGCAGAGCCTCCCCTGCTCCATTTTCCCCCCACACGTTTCCATCACTGCCCCCACAAGCCTGAGGGTTTTTTCTTCCCTGTAATTCCCAGTTTTTTCCCCAGGTTTTTCCTGTAGTTTCCTGCCTTTCCCGGGGCTGTATCCTTTAGGATTTGAACATCCCGGTGCACTGGCCAAGCCTCCTCTGCTCCTTTTCTCCTTATTTCCCTCACATTTCCCTCTCCAAAAGCCTGGGGATTTTTTCTTCCCGGTTGTTCCATGTTTTTCTGTGGTTCCATGTTTTTCTGTGGTTCCATGCCTTTTCCCGTGGCTGCATCCTTTAGGATTTGAACATCCTGGAGCCCAGGCCGAGCCTCCTCTGCTCCTTTTCTCCTTATTTCCCTCATGTTTCCATCCCTGCATCCCCACAAGCCTGAGGATTTTTTCTTCCCGGTTTTTCCCATTTTTTTCTCAGGTTTTTCTGCAGTTCCTTGCCTTTTCCTGGGGCTGCATCCTTTAGGATTTGAACATCCCAGAATCCCAGCCAAGCCCTCCCTGCTCCTTTCCCCACATTCCCACAAGGCCAGGAATTATTTCTTCCCCCTCACTCCCATCTTGCCCGGGGTGAGGAAGAAGAGGGGACTCATCCCTGAGGTTTTCTGGGAGAAAATCTGAGCTCCCGGAGCTGGGGAATGGCAGCGATGCCGCTGTCCCCTCCCGGCTGAGGGGACATGAATTAAATCTTTAATTTCTGCCCGTGCAGGACAGCGGAGCTCCCTCCCTCCGCTTCCCCCGGAGATGCTCTGCCCCCAGAGGATTTGAAAGGCACAACCAGCAGAAATCTGGAGGATTTTTGGGGTCAGGGACAGCCCCGAGGTCCTTTTGTCACCTTTTGTCACCTCCCTGTGCCACCAGGCCTTGAGGAGCTGGGCCAGGCCTCGCTCCTCCTTCCCCGGCTGAGCTGGATCCTGATGGATCCTGTGGGATCACTGCTGCCCCCCTGCCCTAAAGGGTTTATTTTATTTATCCTGCTTGGCTTTATTGGGGTCTTGACCTTGGGCAAGGTCCAGCCTGAGCCCTCCAGGGCTGTTGTGGGTGAGGAATTCTGCTGGGAATTGGTGCCAGGCTGGATTTCATTCCCTGGGATGGGTCAAAAGGGATTGTGAGGGGAATTTTGTTCCAGACTGGATTTTTCCTCATTCCCTGTCTGGCTGTGATGCACTGAAGGGGCTGTGGGTGAGAAATGTGAGGGGAATTTTGTGCCAGACTGGATTTTCCCCTCATTCCCTGTCTGGCTGTGAGGGGTTGAAGGGGCTGTGGGTGAGAATTATGAGGGGAATTTCTACCAGGCCGAATTTTTCCTCATTCCCTGTCTGTCCATGATGCACTGAAGGGGCTGTGGGTGAGGATTTGTGAGGGGAATTTTGTGCCAGACTGGATTTTTCCCCTCATTCCCTGTCTGTCTGTGAGGGGTTGAAGGGGCTGTGGGTGAGAATTATGAGGGGAATTTCTACCAGGCCGAATTTTTCCTCATTCCCTGTCCGGCTGTGAGGGGTCAGAGGGGCTGTGGGTGAGAATTATGAGGGGAATTTTGTACCAGACTGGATTTTTCCCCTCATTCCCTGTCCGGCTGTGAGGAGTCAGAGGGGCTGTGCGTGAGAATTATGAGGGGAATTTTGTACCAGACTGGATTTTTCCTCATTCCAGTTTGTCCATGATGCACTGAAGGGGCTGTGGGTGAGGATTTGTGAGGGGAATTTTGTGCCAGACTGGATTTTTCCTCTCATTCCCTGTCTGGCTGTGAGGGGTTGAAGGGGCTGTGGGTGAGAATTGTGAGGGGAATTTTGTACCAGACTGGATTTTTCCCCTCATTCCCTGTCCGGCTGTGAGGAGTCAGAGGGGCTGTGTGTGAGAATTATGAGGGGAATTTTGTACCAGACTGGATTTTTCCCTCATTCCCTGTCTGGCTGTGATGCACTGAAGGGGCTGTGGGTGAGAAATGTGAGGGGAATTTTGTGCCAGACTGGATTTTTCCCTCATTCCCTGTCTGGCTGTGAGGGGTTGAAGGGGCTGTGGGTGAGAATTGTGAGGGGAATTTTGTACCAGACTAGATTTTTACTCATTCCCTGTCTGGCTGTGATGCACTGAAGGGGCTGTGGGTGAGAAATCTGCTGGGAATTGGTGCCAGACTGGATTTCCCTCATTCCCTGGGATGGCTCAAAGGGGCTGTGGGTGAGGATTTGTGAGGGGAATTTTGTGCCAGACTGGATTTTTCTCATTCCCTGTCTGTCTGTGAGGGGTTGAAGGAGCTGTGGATGAGGATTTGTGAGGGGAATTTTGTACCAAACTGAATTTCCCCCATTCCCTGGGATGGCTCAAAGGGGCTGTGGGTGAGGATTGTGAGGGGAATTTGTGCCAGACTAAACTTCCCTGATATTTTGTCTGGCTGTGAGGGGTTGAAGTGGCTGTGGGTGAGAATTATGAGGGGAATTTCAACCAGGCCGAAGTTTTCCTCATTCCGTGTCTGTCCATGATGCACTGAAGGGGCTGTGGGTGAGGATTTGTGAGGGGAATTTTGTGCCAGACTGGATTTTTCCCTCATTTTCTGTCTGGCTGTGAGGGGTCAGAGGAGCTGTGGGTGAGAATTGTGAGGGGAATTTGTGCCAAACTGAATTTTTCCCTCATTCCCTGTCCGGCAGTGAGGGGTTGAAGGGGCTGTGGGTGAGAATTATGAGGGGAATTTCTACCAGGCCGAAGTTTTCCTCATTCCCTGTCTGTCCATGATGCACTGAAGGGGCTGTGGGTGAGGATTTGTGAGTGGAATTTTGTGCCAAACTGGATTTTTCTCTCATTCCCTGTCTGGCTGGGAGGGATCAATGGGGCTGTGGGTGAGGAATCCCCTCATGTGAGGGCTGAGCCCCTGGAGCCCACCCGGAGCTCTGGGAGCTCCTGGAAACACCTGGCAGGTCCTGGCACATCCTGGTAGCTCCTGGCAGGTCCTGGTAGGTCCTGGCAGGTCCTGATAGGTCTTGGTAACTCCTGGTAGTTCCTGGCAGGTCCTGGCAGCACCTGGCTTCTCCTGGCAGCTCCTGGCAGGTCCTGGTAGCTCCTGGCCGGTCCTGGCAGCACCTGGCTTCTCCTGGCAGGTCCTGGTAGAGCTTGGCAGCACCTGACAGGTCCTGGTAGCTCCTGGCAGCTTTTGGCAGGTCCTGGCAGCACCTGACAGGTCCTAGAAGCTCCTGGTAGTTTCTGGCAGCACCTGCCAGCTCCTGGAAGCACCCGGCAGGTCCTGGTAGATCCTGGTAGCTCCTGGCAGCACCTGGCAGGTCCTGGTAGCTTTTGGCAGGTCCTGGCAGCACCTGGCAGCTCCTGGAAGCACCTGGCAGCTCCTGGCAGCTCCTGGCAGCTCCTGGAAACACCTGGCTGTTCCTGGCAGGTCCTGGCAGCTCGGCGGTGCCGTTCCCGGGGGAAATGGGTCACTCGTGTAACTGCAGAAGGGCGAGGGGGGCTGAGCGCGTCCCGGGGCTCCATCTGCATGCGCCGAGCCCGGGGAGCCGCGTTCCGCCGGCATCAGCTTTCCCCGGCAGCCGCAGCGACCGCGCCGGCCCCGGGCTGCGTTTTAAAAGGGTTCGGGAGATTTTCCTTGCTGGAGTTGTTGTGGGAAAGGACGGGAATTGTGGCTTTTCTGTAAAAAAATTCTCAGGTTTGGGGCTTGGACACAGCGAGGCACAATTTTGGGGTTTTTTGGGAATAAATGAACCCAGCACAGCCTTGGTTTTTGGGGAATAAACTGACCCAGCAAGGCACAGCCTCAGTTTTTTGGGAATAAAGTGACCCAGGATGGCACAACCTCAGTTTTTTAGGGAATAAAGTGACCCAGCATGGCACAACGTCCGTTTTTTGGGAATAAAGTGACCCAGCATGGCATAACTTTGGGTTTTTTGGGAATAAATGAATCCAGGATGGCACAACCTCAGTTTTTTGGGAATAAATGAACCCAGCAAGGCACAGCCTCAGTTTATTTGGAATAAATGAACCCAGCAAGGCACAGCCTCAGTTTATTTGGGAATAAATGAATCCAGCAAGGCACAGCCTCAGTTTTTTAGGGAATAAATGAACCCAGCAAGGCACAGCCTCAGTTTTTTTGGGAATAAACTGACCCAGCAGTCCACGATGCACTGAAGGGGCTGTGGATGAGGAATCCAACACTTAAATTATTTTTATTTTTAACTTAATAACTAATTACTCACGGTCTGTAATGTGGAAATTCTTTTATTTAATTACAAAATATTACTTAGACTTGTGATGAGGAAGGTGAAAAAGGAAGGACTCGCTTATGCTTTAAAATTTCTATTTTGCTTTTTATATATATTACTATACACTAAAACTTTAAACTAAAACAAACTTTTTTCATTGTGTGACATCACAAACTTCTATTCAAACTCCTCACTCAATCTCAGTGCTGTTAGATAATTTTGGAAGCCTTTTTTACCTCAGGACAAATGCAATGTTTTCTTTAGAACTTTAGTTTTTAAATTTTTAGATATTTTTAGATTTTTTAGATATTTTTAGATATTTTAGAATTTTTGTGTTGATAGGGTCACAAAAAAAAAAAAAAGAAAATCTGAAATTTTTGACTTCCAAAGTCCCAGCACGGCTCTGCTTTTTTCCCTCCTCTGAACACAAACCCTGGGAGCTCCGGAGGGGACAAAAGGCACAACAAAAAGCTCTTTATTCCCCCGGGCACCACAGCAGCTCTGCTGTGTCAGCACTCAGAGCCTCTCCTGCTGCTCCTCTGCCCTCCAGGGACACGGAATCGAGGGGGAAAAAACAAAAATAATAAACTCTGTGCCATGCTGGGTCAGTTTATTCCCTAAAAACTGAGGCTGTGCCTTGCTGGGCCAATTTATTCCCAAAAAACCAAGGCTGTGCCATGCTGGGTTCATTTAATCCCAAAAAATTGAGGTTGTGACAAGTTGGGTCAGTTTATTCCTCCAAAAAATCTTAGGTTGTGTGTTTCTGGATGAGTTTATTCCCAAAAAGCTGAGGCTGTGCCAAGCTGGGTCAATTTATTCCCAAAAAACTGAGGCTGTGCCTTGCTGGGTCAGTTTATTCCCAAAAAAACTGAGGCTGGGTCAGTTTATTCCCCAAAAACTGAGGCTGGGTCAGTTTATTCCCCCCAAAAAACTGAGGCTGGGTCAGTTTATTCCTAAAAAACTGAGGCTGGGTCAGTTTATTCCTAAAAAACCAAGGCTGTGCCATGCTGGGTTCATTTATTCCCCCAAAAAAATGAGGCTGTGCCATGCTGGGTTCATTTATTCCCCAAGCCATTTTTCCAAACCGTTTTGGGATCCTTTGGGAGCTCCATCCCTGGTGTGACTGATCCAGGGACAGAGGGGACACAGAGGGGACAGAGAGGGGACAGAGGGGACAGAGAGGACAGAAGGACAGAGGGGACAGAGGGACAGAGAGAGGGGACAGAGAGGACACAGGGGACACAGAGGGACAGAGGGGACATGGAGGGGACACAGAGGGGGTGGAGGGGACAGAGGGACAGAGGGACAGAAGGGACACAGGAGACATGGAGGGGACAGAGGGGACAGAGGGACAGAGGGGATGGAGGGGACACAGGGGACACAGAGGGGACACAGAGGGGACACAGGGGACACGGAGGGGACAGAGGAGTCCCTGGTGCCCCCCGGGAGCCCCGGGCCGGCCCGGGCAGGGGCAGGAGGCTCCGGCCGAGGCTCGGCCGCTGTCCTGGCTCAGCCCGGCCCCGGCAGGAGCTGCCAGTTCCGCGCTGCTCGGTGCCAGCCGCTCCTTTGTGTCCCCGGGGACGCGCTGTGCCCGCGGGCGGCGCTGGCACCGCTCCGGCCCGGGGGATCCGGTTCCTCTGCCGCAAACCCCGAGCCGAACCCCCCCGGGCGCTGCTCGGGGGATGGGGCTGAGTTTGGGGAGCCCTGGATGGGGATTTTGGGAATCCCTGGATCTCCCGTGTCCTCCTGCTGGAGCTGGGAGTGGATTTAGGGATTCCTGGAGCTGCTGGGAGTGGATTTAGGGATCCCTGGCTGTGGATTTTGGGATGTCTGGAGCTGGGGCTGGATTTAGGGATCCCCGGCTGTGGATTTAGGGATTTCTGGATGCCCCCGTGTCCTCCTGCTGGAGCTGGGGCTGGATTTGGGGATCCCTGAGGCTGGGGGTGGATTTTGGGATCCCTGGCTGTGGATTTAGGGATCCCTGGAGCTGGGGATGGATTCAGGGATCCCCAGCTATGGATTTGGGGATCCCTGGAGCTTCTCCTGTGTCCTACTGGAGCTGGGAGTGGATTTGGGGATCCCCAGCTGTGGATTTAGGGATGTCTGGAGCTGGGGCTGGATTTGGGGATCCCTGAGGCTGGGGGTGGATTTTGGGATACCTGGCTGTGGGTTTAGGGATTCCCAGCTGTGGATTTGGGGATCCCTGGAGCTTCTCCTGTGTCCTACTGGAGCTGGGAGTGGATTTGGGGATCCCCAGCTGTGGATTTAGGGATCTCTGGAGCTGAGGGTGGATTTAGGGATTCCCAGCGCTGGATTCAGAATCCCTGGAGCTGGGGATGGATTCAGGGATCCCCGGCCGTGCTGGAGCAGCCTCGGCTCCTTCACCGCACCCTGCCGGGAGCGCTCCCGGGGCAGCGGGGGGTTCCCGTGAGGAGGAGGAGGGGGAGGAAGAGGAGGAAGAGGAGGAGGAGGAAGAGGGGGAGGAAGAAGAGGAAGAGGAGGAGGAAGAGGAGGAGGAAGAATAAGGGGAAGAGGAGGAAGAGGAGAAGGAAGAAGATGAAGAGGAGGAGGAGGAAGATGAAGAGGAGGAAGAGGAAGAAGATGAAGAGGAGGAGGAAGGGGAAGAAGAGGAAGAGGAGGAAGAGGAGGAAGAGGAGGGGGAGGAAGATGAAGAGGAGGAAGAGGAAGAAGATGAAGAGGAGGAGGAAGAGGAAGAAGAGGAAGAGGAGGAGGAAGAAGATGAAGAGGAGGAGGAAGAAGATGAAGAGGAGGAGAAGGAAGAAGAGGAGGAGGAAGAGGAAGAAGATGAAGAGGAAGAGGAGGGGGAGGTTTCCCTTTAAGCAGGGCCCCGTGACGTCACTCCCCAGCAGCCCTGGGCTCTCCCAGCTCCGTCACCCATAGCAACGAGCATCCCTGCGCCGTCACCATGGCAACGGCAGCCGGGTGATGGGAGGACACCCCCACCCCCGGGGCGGCTCCGGGGACATCCCGGGGTCCCCGCGGTGTCCCCGGGGTGCTGCTGGGTGCCCCCCGCCCTCCTGCCCGGGCCTGGGGCCGTGCCTGGGGTGCCCGGGGCTGGGGAGGGGCTGGGACGGGCCGGGCCCTGCGGTGCCTCCATCCCAAACCCCTGTGGGGTGAGCGGGGGGCTGAGGATCCCAAATCCACCCTGGGATAGGGAAAGGGACCCCACAGATCCCTGTGGTGCCTCCACCCCAAACCCCTGTGGGGTGAGCGGGGCTTTGAGGATCCCAAATCCATTCTGGGATTGGGAAGGACTGGAAATGGGTGGGCCCTGTGGGGTGAGCAGGGATTTGAGGATCCCAAATCCACCCTGGGATAGGGAAAGGGACCCCACAGATCCCTGCGGTGCCTCCATCCCAAACCCCTGTGGGGTGAGCGGGGGGCTGAGGATCCCAAATCCATTCTGGGATAGGGAAAGGGACCCCACAGATCCCTGTGGTGCCTCCACCCCAAAACTCTGTGGGGTGAGCGGGGGTTTGAGGCCGAGCTCAGATCCCAAATCCACCCTGGGATAGGGGAAGGGACCCCACAGATCCCTGTGGTCCCTCCCACCCCAAAACTCAGTGGGGTGAGCGGGGGTTTGAGGCCGAGCTCAGATCCCAAATCCACCCTGGGATAGGGGAAGGATGGAAACTGGATGATCCCTGTGGTGCCTCCACCCCAAAACTCTGTGGGGTTAGCAGGGATTTGAGGATCCCAAATCCACCCTGGGACAGAAGAAGGGCTGGGACTGCATCATCCCTGTGGGGTGAGCAGGAATTTGAGGATCCCAAATCCATTCTGGGATAGGGGAAGGACTGGAAATGGATGGGCCCTGTGGGGTGAGCAGGGGTTTGAGGATCCCAAATCCACCCTGGGATAGGGAAAGGGACCCCACAGATCCTTGTAGTCCCCTCCACCCCAAATCCTAGTAGGATAAGCAGGGATCTGAGGCCAAGCTCAGGTCCCAAATCCACTCTAGGATAGGGGAAAGATGGAAACTGGATGATCCCTGTGGTGCCTCCACCCCAAAACTCTGTGGGGTGAGCGGGGGGCTGAGGATCCCAAATCCACCCTGGGATAGGGAAAGGGACCCCCACAGATCCCTGTGGTCCCTCCCACCCCAAAACTCTGTGGGGTGAGCGGGGGGCTGAGGTTCCCAAATCCATTCTGGGGCAGGGGAAGGACTGGAAATGGATGGGCCCTGTGGGGTGAGCAGGGATTTGAGGATCCCAAATCCACCCTGGGACAGAGGAAGGGCTGGGACTGCATCATCCCTGTGGGGTGAGCGGGGATTTGAGGATCCCAAACCCCCATGAGCTGTCCCTGTGTCCCTTCCCTGTGCCCAACCCCAACACTTTCTGTCTCTGCATTATTTATTGCATTATTATTTATTTTCTGCATTATTTATTTATCCTCCTCTTTTCCCTCCCCTCAGCAAAGGCAGCGGCTCCAGGGCTGGGAACTCGGGAGTTTTTGGGATCGGAGCCCCTGGACAAGGGGACCCAGCCAGCAAAGGGGGACGGCCACAGCCTGGGGACAGCTGGGACCTTAATTTAGGAGCAGAAAATGCTGACCCGGGGCAGGGTCCAGTTACTCCCCAGGAGTTTTGTTTTCACCTCCGGCTCATCTGGAGGTGCTGAGGGGGGGATCCGGGGGTTTTTCGGTTCCCCCAAACCCTTCCCGGTGCCCTCCCCAGCCCCTGGGCTGAGCCCCGGGGGCACACGGGGAAGGGCAGCGCCCCCTGCTCCCTTCGTTCCCAAAAAACCCAGGGCTGTGCTGTGCTGGAGCCATTCAATCCCAAAAATCCGGGGCTGTGTGGTGGCTGGGTTCATTTATTCCCAAAAACCGAGCCTGTGCCATGCTGGATTCATTTATTCCCAAAAATCCAGGGCTGTGCCGTGCTGGGTCAGTTTATTCCCAAAAAACTGAGGCTGTGCCATGCTGTGTTCATTTATTCCCAAAAAACCGAGCCTGTGCCATGCTGGGTCAGTTTATTCCCAAAAATCCAGGGCTGTGCCGTGCTGGGTTCATTTATTCCCAAAAACCTGAGGCTGTGCCGTGCTGGGTCAGTTTATTCCCAAAAATCCAGGGCTGTGCCATGCTGGGTCAGTTTATTCCCAAAAAACTGAGGCTGTGCCTTGCTGGATTCATTTATTCCCAAAAATCCAGGACTGTGCCGTGCTGGGTCAGTTTATTCCCAAAATCCAGGACTGTGCCATGCTGGGTTCATTTATTCCCAAAAAATCCAGGGCTGTGCCGTGCTGGGTCAGTTTATTCCCAAAAATCCAGGACTGTGCCATGCTGGGTCAGTTTATTCCCAAAAATCCAGGGCTGTGCCGTGCTGGGTCAGTTTATTCCCTAAAAACTGAGGCTGTGCCTTGCTGGATTCATTTATTCCCAAAAATCCAGGACTGTGCCGTGCTGGGTCAGTTTATTCCCAAAACCCCGAGGCTGTTCCATGTTTTCCTGCGGTTCCCAGGTTGTCCCTGGGGGTCCCTGTCCCTCTTGGGAGCCGGGATGAGGAATTTAGTTCGGGATAAGGAATTTATTTCGGGATGAGGAATTTAGGCCGGGATGAGGAATTTAGTTCGGGATGAGGAATTTAGTCCAGGATGAGGAATTTAGTCCGGGATAAGGAATTTAGTCCGGGATAAGGAATTTAGTCCGGGATAAGGAATTTAGTCCGGGATGAGGAATTTAGGCCGGGATAAGGAATTTAGTCCGGGATGAGGAATTTAGTCCGGGATAGGAATTTATTTCGGGATAAGGAATTTATTTTGGGATAAGGAATTTATTTCGGGATGAGGAATTTAGTCTGGGATAAGGAATTTATTTCGGGATAAGGAATTTATTTCGGGTTAAGGAATTTATTTCGGGTTAAGGAATTTAGTCCAGGATGAGGAATTTAGTCCGGGATAAGGAATTTATTTCGGGTTAACCCCAAGCAGAGCTGCCCGTGCTCCCTGCCCTGATTTTGGGGCGGTTTCTCCTCCTCTCCGCGGTTCCCCGCGAACGGCCCGGGAGGAAATCCCGGCGGGATTGGGGCTGGAAAGGCGGGGCAGGGCGGGCCCAGCGCGGGGCTCGGTGCTGGTGGCACCGGGTGGCACCGGGTGGCACCGGGTGGCAGTGCCGGCGTGCCCGGGGCTCGGCCGGGCCTTTCCCTGCCCATCCTGAGGTTTTTTCTCCCGGGAGGTGGCGGCGCCAGCGGCTCCATCCGGCCGGGGTAATGTTGTTACAGCTTCTCCTCCCGGGGGGGTTCCTAGGTTTTATGTAGGTTTATTATTAATTTTTTTAATTTTTAATTTTTATTTTTATTTTTTAAATTTTTAGTTTTTAGTTTTAGTTTTTTATTATTACTTTAATTTTTAATTTATTTTATTTTTTATTTTTATTTTTTTTATTTTAAATGGTTTTATTTTTTAATTTTTATTTTAAATTTTATTTTAAATGGTTTTTTTATTTTATTCTATTTTAAACGTTTTTAATTTTTATTTTTATTTTAAATTTTATTTTATTTTTTAATTTTTATTTTAAATTTTATTTTAAATGTTTTTATTTTTTATTTTTTATTTTATTTTATTTTATTGTAAACATTTTTATTTTTTAATTTTTATTTTAAATTTTATTTTATTTTAAATGGTTTTATTTTTATTTTATTTTAAATGTTTTTATTTTTTATTTTTAATTTTATTCTATTTTAAATGTTTTTATTTTTTTAATTTTTATTTTAAATTTTATTTTATTTTAAATGTTTTTATTTTTATTTTTTATTTTATTTTATTCTATTTTAAACGTTTTTATTTTTAAATTTTTATTTTAAATTTTATTTCATTTTAAATGTTTTTTTTTATTTTATTTTAAATGTTTTTATTTTTATTTTATTTTCAAATTTTATTTTTTATTTTATTATTTTAAATTTTTTTTTCTATTTTTATTTTTAATTCACGATCTCTCTGCTCCACCCTTCCACAGCTCCAGCCTGCCTGGGACTCTCTCCACCCTCCCGATTTTCCCTTTCCCACCTCTCCAGCCTGGCTGGGCCCCCCTGAGCCCTGAGGACGCTGCTGCCCCAACCCCTGATGAAATTCCCTTTTTATTTCCCTGGCAGCCCCTGGGGGAATGGTGCAAGCTGCAGCCCAGAGATGCAGCCAAGATGCCCGAGAGTGCCTGGAAGTTGCTTTTCTACTCCGTGTCCTGGTCCTACGGCGCCTACCTGCTCTTCTGCACCGAGTACCCCTTCTTCCACGACCCCCCCTCCGTCTTCTATGGTGAGGAAAACTGAGAAAACCCTTCCATTTCAAATTTTTATCGTGCCCTGGGTGCACAGAGGGCACAGGGAGTGTCCCCGTGTCCCTGGTGTCCCCAGTGTGATTGGTGTTCCCAGTTTGACCAGTGTCCCCGACGTCCCCAGTGTGACGGTGTCCCCGTGTCCCCATGTCCCCGGTGTGACGGTGTCCCCGTGTCCCTGGTGTCCCCAGTGTGGTTGGTGTTCCCGGTTTGACCAGTGTCCCTGACGTCCCCAGTGTGACGGTGTCCCCAGTGTCCCTGGTGTGACGGTGTCCCCAATGTCCCCAGTGTCCCTGGTGTGATGGTGTCCCTGTGTCCCCATGTCCCTGGTGTGACGGTGTCCCCGTGTCCCCGGTGTCCCCAGTGTGATTGGTGTTCCCGGTTTGACCAGTGTCCCCGATGTCCCCAGTGTGACGGTGTCCCTGTGTCCCCAGTGTCCCCAGTGTCCCCGGTGTGACAGTGTCCCCGGTGTCCCCAGTGTCCCCAGTGTCCCCAGTGTCCCCAGTGTCTCAGTGTCCCTGGTGTGACAGTGTCCCCAGTGTCCCCAGTGTCCCCAACGTGATGGTGTCCCCAGTGTCTCAGTGTCCCTGGTGTGATGGTGTCCCCGGTGTGATGGTCCCCGTGTCCCCAGTGTCCCCAGTGTCCCCATGTCCCCGGTGTCCCCGTGTCCCTGGTGTCCCTGGTGTCCCCAGTGTGACGGTGTCCCTGGTGTCCCCGTGTCCCCAGTGTCCCTGGTGTCCCCGGTGTCCCCGTGTCCCCACATCCCCAGTGTGATGGTGTCCCCGTGTCCCTGGTGTGACGGTGTCCCCAGTGTCCCCAGTGTCCCCGGTGTGATGGTGTCCCCAGTGTCCCCAGTGTCCCCATGTCCCCAGTGTCCCCAGTGTGACGGTGTCCCCGTGTCCCCGTGTCCCCTGTGTGACGGTGTACCTGTGTCCCCAGTGTCCCCGTGTCCCCGGTGTCCCTGGTGTGACTGGAATCCCCAGTGTCCCTGGTGTGACTGTGTCCCTGGTGTGATGGTCCCTGTGTCCCCAGTGTCCCCATGTCCCCAGTGTCCCCAGTGTCCCCAGTGTCCCCAGTGTCCCCAGTGTCTCAGTGTCCCTGGTGTGATGGTGTCCCCGGTGTGATGGTCCCTGTGTCCCCAGTGTCCCCATGTCCCCAGTGTCCCCAGTGTCCCCAGTGTGACGATGTCCCCGTGTCCCCGGTGTGATGGTGTCCCCATGTCCCCATGTCCCCGGAGTCCCTGGTGTGACTGGAATCCCCAGTGTCCCTGGTGTGACGGTGTCCCCGTGTCCCTGGTGTGATGGTGTCCCCATGTCCCTGGTGTGACAGTGTCCTCAGTGTCCCCGTGTCCTCGGTGTGACAGTGTCCCTGTGTTCCCAGTGTCCCCGGTGTGACCATGTCCCCATGTCCCTGGTGTCACTGGTGTCCCCATGTCCCCGGTGTCACTGGTGTCCCTGTCCCCCAGACTGGCAGCAGGGCATGGCGGTGCCCGGGGACATTGCCGTGGCGTACCTGCTGCAGGGCAGCTTCTACGGGCACTCGCTCTATGCCACGGCCTACATGGACACGTGGCGCAAGGACTCGGTGGTGATGCTGCTGCACCACGTGGTGGCCCTGACCCTCATCGCCTCCTCCTACGCCTTCAGGTGAGCCCCGGAGCCATGAAATCCCCAGGGAATCCCACGGGGATCTCCGGTGTGAGGTCTGTGTCCCTCACCCCAATCCCAACCTTTTCCCTGCTGGATTTGTGTCCCTTACTCCAATCCCAGCCTTTTCTCTGCTGGATTTTTGTTCCTGACCCCAATCCCAACCTTTTCCCTGCTGGATTTGTGTCCTTCACCCCAATCCCAACCTTTTCTCTGCTGGATTCGTGTCCCTCACCCCAATCCCAACCTTTTCCCTGCTGGATTTGTGTCCCTCACCCCAATCCCAACCTTTTCCCTACTGAATCTGTGTCACTCACCCCAGTCCCAACCTTCCCTGCTGGATTTGTGTCCCTCACCCCAATCCCAACCTTCCCTGCTGGATTTGTGTCCCTCACCCCAGTCCCAATCTTCCATGGTGTGTCTGTGTCCCTCACCCTAATTCCAACATTTTCCCTGCTGGGTTTGTGTCCCTGATCCAAATCCTGACCACCTCTGCTGGTTTTTTGTCCCTGATCCCAATCCCAACCTTCCCTGCTGGATTTGTGTCCCTCACCCCAATCCCAATCTTCCATGGTGTGTCTGTGTCCCTCACCCCAATCCCAACGTTTTCCCTGCTGGATTTGTGTCCCTCACCCCAATCCCAACCTTTTCCCTGCTGGATTCGTGTCCCTCACCCCAATCCCAACCTTTTCCCTGCTGGATTTGTGTCCCTGATCCCAATCCTGGATTTGGGGTGGGTTCCCTCTCTCTGGAGCCCCCCAGACACATCAGGTGTGGGTGCCCAGGTCAGGGAGGGACTGGCAGATTTGGGGTACTGGGTGCCAACATCCACACTCCTTCTTCTCTGCTCCTTGTTTTCCTTCATTTTTCCCTGTTTTCCCCCTTTTTTTGCCCCATTTTTGTCTTTCATTTTTCTCCTCCTTTTTTTCCTCTCACATTTTCCCCTCACTGTTTTTCCCGCCTTTTTTCTTCCTCCATTTTCCCGCTCTTTTTTCCCGCCCTTTTTCCCCCTTCTTTTCCCCCTGTTTTTTTTCTTCCCCTTTTTTTTTCTCCCCCCCCTTTTTTTTTTAATTTCACCCTTTTTTCCCCTTGGCCCTTTTCCCCCACTTTCCCCCATTTTCCCCCATTTCCCCCCTTTTTTCTTTGCCCCTTTTCCCCCCACTTTTTTCCCCTCTTTTTTTTCCTGCCCTTTTTCCACCCACCCTTTTTTCCCATTTTCCCCATTTCCCTCCTTTTTTCTTCCCCCTTTTTTCTTTGCCCATTTTCCCCCCACTTCCCCCCCTTTTTTTTCCTGGCCCTTTTCCCCCCTTTTTTCTTCCCCCTTTTCCCTTGCTCCTTTTCCCCCCACTTCTTTTTCCCCTTTTTTTTCTGCCCTATTCCCCCCACCCTTTTTTCCCATTTTCCTCCATTTCCCCCCTTTTTTCTTTGCCTATTTTTCCTTCTCTTTTTTTTCCTGACCCCTTTTTTTTTTTCCTGACCCCTTTTTTTTTTCCTGACCTTTTTCC